>CAEGAE010094430.1:0-12857 GCA_903067095.1 Girardinus metallicus | reverse complement strand
ATCCTGCTGGGGTGGCCCAGATTTAAATGGTTTCCTCCCCAGGAATGTGGTATCGCTTCTCGGCCTTTTGGCTAAGATCAAGTGTAGTATCTGTTCTTATCAGTTTAATATCTGATACGTCCCCTACCCGGGGACCATATATTAAATTGATTTTTGGAACAGGGAGATGGAATAGGGGCTTGCTCCGTCCACTCCACGCATCGACCTGGTATTGCAGTACCTCCAGGAACGGTGCACCCCCTTTATATGTTAAATGAAAATAATATTATGCTGTAAATAAATATACAGGGCTATATCGGATTTAAAAATTGAAACTTTTTTGCTGCAACCCAACACTCCAACCGTGGCCAGTTATCGCTCACAATTTTAAGACATCTTTAGGTGAAATATAAAATAACCACCTGTCAATCACTTACTACATTAAGGTGCTTCGAATCTGATAGGCCTACCTTTGTTGACAATGAAATACTGTTGACATTCCTATGCAATATAATATATCCTAAATGAAAACACAAAAGAGAATTGAAATACACGTATTAACTTCGCTGTAAAAAAAACGGTAAACCGTCAAAACTTTTTTTGAGTTACATCAATCACATGACAGTGATCACATAGCGATGCAAAATCTAAGCAAACTTAGATAACACGTGAAAAGAAAACTTTTACTGCTATCTGCACACTAGGAATTTAAACGGGCAGATATTATGACAAACAAAAACACAAATGACACTCATGGAGAGAACGTCTCAAATTTTATGGAGAGAAAACGGTAAACGACACTAACTTTTGCTATAACCTTGGGCATACAACTATAGGTGTCGTTCTGGTGTTCATATAATTTGTCTAAAAGAACTAAACGACAGGAACAAGACACAGAGGCGGCCCTAACCGGTGCCCCAGCTGAACAACCACACTGGCTTTACGATGACTCAAACGTATTTATTTGATTGGCATCTGCTTTGACTCTCAAAACAAATGGACACAGCACTTGCTAGGCTTAGTTTTTCATTTAACTGTATCGACAACATAAAGCTCATTTTACCTTCACCTACCAGTTGATTACAGAGAACTTTCTGGCAGTGTTGTGGTCAAGACCACCTAACCCAAGATCAAGACTTTTAGGATCCGAGACCGAGGGAAGTCGAGACCGAGTCAAGACCAAGACCAGCACCCCGCGCAACATGACACGATAGATGTGAAATATGTTCAAAATTGCTTCTCAAATTGATCTGAATGATCCACATTCCCACAAAAACACCTAGTTGAGGCCTTGACTGGTCTTGAAATAAAATCCCGAGTCCTCAGCGCCCAAGACCGAGACAAGACCGACACCAAATGCGGTTGAGTCAGAGACGAGACCGAAACCATCAAAAAATGGGTCTCGAGACCAAGACCAATCTAGAGTACTACAACACTGCCTCTAAATTTTCTACCCCCTCACCCCCCACCCACAGTGTTTTTTTTAACCATGCACGTGGGACCGTACAAACAGTGGCGACACCCGGTCATTCCTGCACATTAGGTGGCACTATGTACCACAATGGGTTGTGACACTTGTGACTGTTACATGCTCAAAGCCAGCAGGGGGCAATATGCACCATTTAAGTTTTTTGTAATATGCCATTTGGACATATTACATAGTTGCTAGGCTTAGTTTTTCATTTAACTGTATCGACAACATAAAGCTCATTTTACCTTCACCTACCAGTTGATTACAGAGAACTTTCTGGCAGTGTTGTGGTCAAGACCACCTAACCCAAGATCAAGACTTTTAGGATCCGAGACCGAGGGAAGTCGAGACCGAGTCAAGACCAAGACTTTTTGGGTCCAAGTCAAGTCAAGACCAAGACCATGGGAAGTTTCTCGGCCTTCTGGCTCAGACAGCGGTCCCCTTCATTGGGTGGTGATTAGCGGTAGTCTTTGTAACTTGGCTGTTACCACTGCCTAGAGGTTTAGTAAACTTGTCTCTTGTTGAGTTTTTGACCGCTAAATAGTGAAAAAAATCTCTTACTTTTAAATTCTCGTATATATTGTGTGCTTGGTTTTAGGTATTTATCAGGTTTTTAATAAAGGTTTTAGCCTTTATCTGGTGGTGCCTCCACCATGGCGACTACCCATGCTGGCATGCGGAGGCACCACAGTGTCCGCTTCCTTTATAAAGATTCAGGTAAGTCGGTGGTTTTATCGAGACTGGATTTTTCCAGAAAATTGATCCAGGAAATGTTGAGGTTTCGGCCAGATGACCCGAATTGTATCCTTACTCTGCCTTTCAACAAAGGATATGATGTGAGTTTCTGTTCCGGCGCACTTCTGAAGGAGTTTTGGATCCATTTCGAAAATGTAAAGTCCCAGTTTTCAGCTTTTGACGTTGAGAAACTTACTGACAACTCCCTGAAAACGGTGATTGTCAGGATGTTCAATGAGACTGTCAGTGCTGAAGACATTTGCATGTGGCTGGGAAGATTCTGCACTGTGAAAGGCCAGGCTATGAAGGTGCGGGATGCGGATGGCATCTGGAACTGTGCTTGGCGGGTCCCAATAAGCAATGGGAAGACCCCCAAGGCTTCCAGGGCCTGAAGCCTCTCCCATCCATGATAGTCCTGGGGGAGAACAGAGGCTACATTCATTACCAGGGCCAACCGAAGCTGTGCCGGAAATGCGGAGAACACGGTCATCTGGCCGAAGCCTATAACGGAAAAGGTAAACGAGCAAATTGATGGCGCTGGGACGGAAAATTCACACCTCGCGCCAATTCCTCCGTTTGGAGGAGAGAAGGAGGCGGGAAGCGGGGAGGGGAAGGACAGAAACAGACCGAAACATCCAGTGAGGGGGGGGGAATGCAAACGGAAGGCGGAGCTAGCTCTGACGCTGAGGAGATGCAGTCGGAAAGCAGTGATGATGCCCCCCTCCCCGACGCCCAGCTGGCCAAGAGGCCGGCCTCAGAGTCACCCTGCGAGGCCACCAACGCCACGGAGAAGCGAGGAAGAATGGAGGAACTCTTCGGTTCATTCGGAGAGGAATCCAGAGTCCTTCTCGCTGACTCACCCAGTGAGGTCTTGTTTCTACACTTCGCTCAGCAATCAACCCCGGAGGACGTAACAAGGGTACAGGCTTTAGAAAAACGCCCGATACCGAGAGCCCGAAGGGGGAAAGGCACTCCGGCCCGACCTGCATGCGAGGTTGAGGAAGAGCTCTGTTCACAGGACAGTCTCTGAGCCCATTCGTTTTTAACGACCTCCCGCCTTTTAATGAGGCTTTAACTGCTTTGTGTTTTAATTATTTATCGTTTTAGTCCTTTAAAATGTCGTACCTGTTTTTAGTCGCTATGACTCTCACCTTCTCAACAATAAATGTTAGAAGTGTGAAATCGCGTTTTAGAGCTCAGAGTGTTTTATCCTTTTTAAGTTCTGTACAGTCGGATTTGTTTTTACTACAGGAATGTTCACTCCCGTTTTTAAAAACCTACACTCGGTGGCAGGACTTGTGGCCACGACCGTCCATAAGGAGCGGCTCAAATGAAAATAAAAATGACGGTGTGGCCATTTTAATAAACAATCCGCACATCTTGGTGAAGGGCAGCACCGTGGTGAGAGAGGGACGAGCACTTTTAGCGAATCTGACTTTTAGCTGTCCGCTATACCACATTCCTGTTTTAGCGACAAACATGACAGGTACGACTTTTTAGAGGAACTGCAGCCCCATATGCTGGGAAGAAACCCTTTAATAATTGGGGGGGGGGAGGGTTTAACTGGATTTTAACCAGAAAGACAAGAAAATAACCGGACAGGATTTTAAGGTAGACAAAACGTCGCTTTTTATTACAGAGAGGCATTAGGGGTTTTAAACTCGTGGACTGTCTTAGAACATTTTAGTAAATCAGAGACTGGGATTCTGGGGATTGAGAAATTTAACAATAGAGGGAAAGATTTTAATCATTAAAGCAGTGATTTTACCCATGTTTTTACTAACCAGTGCTGTTTTTATTCCTCCTAGGAGAGTGATTTTAGAAATAGAACGGGCCATTTTTTATTTCATCTGGGGCTCCAAGTGGGAAAGATTGAGATGAGACATAATGAAGAAACCAAAAGAGAAAGGAGGAAAAGGAGTCCCAGACCTGTACCTGTTTTTAGGCAGTTTTTACACCAGTATTCACCTGAAACAAGCTATGAACATATCCAGCAATCACAAAACAAATACAATGAGCAGATTCTGGATCGGATCATACCTGAGAAAATTAAAATTAATGAAAAGTGATTTTAGAAAACCTGTGGCTTTTAACCTCCCACCGGCATATGCTTTTATACAGGAATTTTTAGAACATTTTAAACTGGAAGGAGAGGAGAGCAGGATTTTAACTAACCACCGTTTTATTATCTCTGTTGTGCAGGACTGGGAACCAGTGACTCCAGTGCGTGGCCTCCTGAGTGGAGACGCCACCACGGTTTGGCGCAACGTGAGCCATCCCGTCCTTCCAAACAGACTCCATGACCTGTCATGGATGGTGGCTCGTGGGATCCTCCTGGCCAGAGCCGTCATGCATTCCTGCGGCATGTCGGCGATGTCCATCTGCCCCCGACCCGGTTGTGGCATGCCGGAGTCGGTGAGGCACCTGCTGTGGGAGTGCAGCGCTGCTATGGACCTGTGGGCAAAGGCCGGCTCCTTGAAATTCCCATACTTGCCAACAAGGGAGGTCCTCGATGTGCAGCTAGTGCTGTACGGGGTGAGCCACCAGAAAATAGCGAAAAAAGACTTTGCGGAGATGTTGCTCACCCTCGCCACCATCAAAGACGCCATATGGACCTCCAGAAACTTGCTGGTAAGCAGGCGCAGGCAGATCCGCCCCCGTGGCTGTGATCCGAATGGCGGCAGCAAGAAGAGAGACATCTAAAGCTGCAGGTGGCACGCCAAGGACACAGCCACCAAGAAGAATCACCTGCGTCTCCATGGACGCTGGAGCCGGCGCTCCACGAACAGAGGTCCAAGCAGCCGCGGCCTGGCTCTCCGGGTGAGGCTGGAGGGAAAGAGCTGAGGGGGGGAGCACCAGCGCTGTTTGGAAGAACGGGACGGCTCCGAAGTTCGTAAGGAGTCACCCCGGTCCTGCTTAACTTTTAACATACAGAGTGCGTTTAGAATCCTTGCTTTTATCTTCCTTTAGTTTATTTGAATGTAAATGAGTAGTATTTTATTAAGAAAATATTTAAAAATGTAAAATTTCTGCGTAATTGTATAATGCCATGGCTTTAATTGTCCCAAGTGTCAATAAACTTTTTTCGAAAGAAAAAAAATCTGTTCTTATCAGTTTAATATCTGATACGTCCCCTACCCGGGGACCATATATTAAATTGATTTTTGGAACAGGGAGATGGAATAGGGGCTTGCTCCGTCCACTCCACGCATCGACCTGGTATTGCAGTACCTCCAGGAACGGTGCACCCCCTTTATATGTTAAATGAAAATAATATTATGCTGTAAATAAATATACAGGGCTATATTGGATTTAAAAATTGAAACTTTTTTGCTTCAAGCCAATCCAACACTCCTCGCTTAAGACAGCTTTAGGTGAAATATAAATACGGGAGGATAAATACGGAAATAAAAAAAAAAGTATCCATCATGGCGTACTGTGTTATCAGACAGAATGGATCATGAGTAACATTTCTTGACTGTCTGACCTGCCAAATTCCTCTGGTCTGTAATGTACTTTCTTTCTAACAGCAATTTCTTATTAGCTCTCTCATTAGAAAAACTATACAGAATGAAAAATATTAGCTAAGCTAAGAAAATAACAATCACAGTAGTTACTTCTGGCCAATATAAGTACATGGGAAATATTTCCTGGCTCAAAAGCTATTTTTAAAGTCAAGAAATTCTGCTCATAAAATCGTGTTATGTTCTTTCTTTCTTACCTGTGAAAGGTAATGCTAATGGAGCCAGCTTGTACTGTAAAATGAGTGAAAAAACTCCAAGCAGGTTCCCCACTGACAACATTTGCTATTTTTTACTGATTATTTTCTAACAATTTTCTATGAACGCAGCACTTATGGAATAATAAACAGCAACACTTTGTCAGAGGTTCAGGTTCCCCCAGGAAAGGACATGAACTTCGGGACTATTCAATCTGTTTACTCCTTTCGCTTTATTATATTTTACATAAAATTTTTAATTTTTTTCAATTCTTGTGTGTTTAGCTTTGTCATTTTATTTGATGTTTTCTTTTATCTTATCGATGATGTTTAGCACTTTATTTCAGAGCATTTCAGGGTTTGCAGCTTCAGTTGTAGATTTGAAAATAAAATGCACATATAGCATCTATCAAATAACAGTTTCCGTAACATATAACCTTCTTTTTTGAGATATTGTAATTGTGAACTGTGTGACACTGAATGCTCACTGTAAGTCTTGTCACAATGGTGTCATTTAGAAGTTAATGGCCACTTATGTTTTGTGTGGCATGCATTAATAATAAACTGCAAATTACATGTGCAAATCTCATTTCATCAGTCTTTATTTATATATAGTATGTGAATGAAAGTACTCTTACTGTATTGTCATTGTCATAGTAAGTGGACCCCTTACAGATAGCCTTGCCCCATCCCCCACCCTGGGCCCCCCAGGGTGGGGGATGGGGCAATGAAAGTGTAGCTCCGCCACTACGTACAAAGCCGTAATCTTGTAATCGCACACATGTCGAACGGCCTGGAGCAGATGCTCGGCATACCTGCAAAGTGTTCTGCACACTGCAACCATTAACGCACACATGTCGCCGGATTGTCATGCGCTTATAGCTTCACCAGGGCAGAAAACAAAACTCTTCCAGGCTTACTGTCGCTACTACAATCCCAGAAGCTGCGCTCCTGTCGATGTTTTCTCTTCGCGTGTGTGACACGGAAAGAAAAAAAATAAATAAATAAATCTCGCTTCCGCTGGCCAGAGCGCATGCGCCGGGAGAAGGAAACGCTCGCTCCGTCCTCATGACGCGGTGGCAAACAGACAGTTGAGGAGCTCAGGTAAGGTGGGCGGGAGGGGAGACACCGATCATTACCCTTTAACGTAGAGCTATTACGAATACGCGGGTTTAATAGCTGATGCTTAGTCAGTTCGGAGATGTTTTCGTCTTCACCTTCTCAGAGGGTTGTGTTTGTTTCAGCCTGCGTGCAGCATCACTCCGGCTGCAGAGCATTGTAGTTCAGATTAGGCTGTTTTAAAAGCAGCCAACGCCCGGCTGCGTGTCATGTAGCCCGTCCGAGCTGATAAATGTCTCTGTGTGTGCGTGTGTGTGTGTTTTAACAACAAAAAATGTACATTATGAATGAAAACACCCCAGTTCATCCCCTCTTACATCACAGCTCCCGCATCACCGTATGTAGCCGTGTGTCAACACACACACCCCTACACGGTAAGGGAGGAGTGGGCTGTGCCAGCCGGACCAGAATGAACAGAACAGCGAATGGCATCAGCACGTGACGGGCATATGAGGCAGTGTTTGTGTTTTTTCAGCATGCAGACAATATTCCGACCGTCATCGCTTTATTCTCCCCCCCCCCCCCCCCCACCTGCACCGATTATCAGGTCAGGCGCAGGGGAAGCAGCGTGGAGCTGCAACCAACGTGGGAATGCAACAACAATAAATATGTCCGAATTATGCAATGAGTTGTCCTGGAAACAGGGGACTGCGTGAAAGGCCGGAATCTTTATTATACTTGATTGGTAATAACGTGGCTGGATGTACCAGAAGGGGGTTAGCCTCATATGTTATGATGCTTCTTTTTTCAGAGTACCATGAGCAGTATTATAGGAAAAAAAAAATAATAATAATAATAAAAAATATATATATATATATACATGAATGATTTATTTGCACACAGGTATGTCTAAAAAAAAACACACACAGCTGGATCTAAAATGGTTGATTAAGAAATCTTAACAGGGATGTAAATGAACAGAATTCTCAGGCAATACTACATTCGATCTAAAGTCACTTTTTCAGTAGTATTAATCAGAAAAGTGAACTGTTTGTACTTCACTTTTTTGACGGAATAAATATATTCAAGTTCCATTTTTATGTGTTTGTTCACAGTACATTAATCCGGTATTCACATTAAAATTCAATCAGTAATTGGAATAATAAGGAACTGCAATTTAAATACTAAAAACTGCATTTCAATTACACGACTGAAAACTGTGGAAACACATTTCCCCATTTTCTGACAAATTAGTCATGGTGGTTTCAAAAACGAGTGCTCTCCTTTTTCCAAATCAGAATCTCCTCCTGTGCTCAACAGTTTCTGGGTCAAAATGGCCGTGGAGAAGCGCTTGGCGTTCGCTATTGTGCAGTTTCTACGAGACCAAACTCATCGCAGTGCTTTAAATTCTGATGAGCAAGAGAGCCTGGAGGGTAAGTCAGCTCACCCAAATATTCTGTACGCCTGTGTAGAGAACTCACTACAAAGAATTTACTTTAGTGGGTTACATTTTGTTTTTCTTTTTTATTGTGGCTTTACATGTATCTGGGATGTCCTCCTAGAATATTAATAACTCTAATTCACTGAATTGAATCAAGAACATCTATAAACATCAAATTTTAAGGTTTACCACAGAGTCTTGACTGGATTTTTGTTTTGACTAGGTCATTCTAAAACATGAATATGCCTTCATATAAACTCTTCCTCTGCAGCCCTGGCAGCTCCAGAACACTCAATTTCTCGGCAGCCTTTTAAGGGTTTTCACCCGCAGTTGCCGCGTTTCCTTCCATGAACCTTCACCAGCTTCATTGACCACTATGATGCCGGCAGCACCATGCTTCCTTGTGTAGATTAAAAATTCTTGAAAGAAATCAGTTGCTCCTCAACTGAGCTTCAATCTAACTACCAACGCACTGAAACATCCCCGATAAAAATCGACTGCTACTGTTAACTGTCACAAAGCCTCCTCACGCTGTTATAATTTACTTACACTGAGCTGTATCATTATTTCCTCTCTTCAGTTGCGATCCAGTGCTTGGAGACTACCTTCAAGATCAGCTCCAGTGACTGCCATCTTGCTGTATCCCAGCCACTCAGAGAGATATTCCTCAATGCCCTGCTCAAGGTGGGTGGTGACAACTACATCGGTGTAGCACGGTGACATACAAAGGCACATGATGGAAGCAGCTGTTTAACACATTGGATCAGAAATGTTAACCTGCTTTATTGCAAATGTCCATCCATTTTCTTCTGCTTTATCCGGGTTCGGTAGCAGCTTAAGAAGGGAGGCCCAGACTTCCCTCTCTCCAGCCTCTTGTTCCAGCTCCTCCGGTAAAATCCCAAGGTGGTCCCAGGCCAGCCGAGAAACATGGTCTCTCCAGTGTGTCCTGGTTCTTCCCCGGGGCCTCCCTCCCGGTGGGACGTGCCCATAACATCTCACCAGGGAGGTGTCCAGGAGGCATCCTGACCAGATGCCCGAGCCACCTCAACTGGCTCCTCTCGATGTGGAGGAGCAGCGGCTCTACTCTGAGTACCTCCCAAGCTTCTCACCCTATCTCTAAGGGAGAGCCCAGACATCCTACGGAAAAAAAACATTTCGGCCACTTGTATCCGCAATCTCTTTCTTTCGGTCATGATCCAAAACTCATGACCATAGATAAGGGTAGGAACGTAGATTGACCGATAAATCTAGAGTTTCGCTTTTTGACTCAGCTCTCTCTTCACCACAATGGACCGGTACAACGCCCGCTTCATTGCGGACGATGCGCCAATCCGCCTGTTGATCTCCCGCTCCCTTCTTCCCTCATTCATGAACAAGATCCCGAGATACTTAAACTCCTCCACTTGGAGCAGAACCCCTAAATAGACCTTGCCAGAAAGGCTTAAGACTGTGACCCCCCTGTAATTGGAGCACACCTTCTGGTCCCCCTTTTTGAACAGGGGGACCTAGATTGGAGAGCCCGACCCAGAGTCCCCAGGCTCAGCTTCCTCAATGGAAAGCATATTGGTGGGACTCTCCAGTACCCCCTCCAAGGACTCCAAGAAGGGTGGGTAATTTGAACTGTCGCTCGGCACTTAAGCACAAACAGTCAGAACCCGTCCCCCCACCAGTAGGCTGAGGGAGGCTACCCTCTCATTCACAAGGGTGAACCCCAATGTACAAGCGCTGAGATGGGGAGCAACAAGTATGCCCACTCCTGCCCGATTCCTCTCACCGTGGGCAACTCCAGAGTGGAAGTATGTCTAGCACCTCTCAAGGAGACTGGTTCCAGAACCAGAGCCTTGCGTCGAGGTGAGACCGACTATTTCTAGCCGAAACCTCTCAACCTCCATTGACACACTGCAAATGTGTCATTTCAAATCAATGCTGTTCAAAGGTCAGTCGCTGGGGTCTTGTAGCAAAGTGAAAGTTAAGGTGTCATTTTCCTTTCCTTGAAACTACCAGGCAAAAAGAAATCATCTCCAATAGTTAAATTTATGTTTATTAAATCTCATCAGTGACTTTTCCATGTCACGCAGAATGACAACCTCACCGTACCAGAGACGTCCCCATCTCCTGAAGACATAGAACGGGCGGAGCAGCTTAAAAATGAAGGTATGTTGTCAGCAGATGTAAATACATCGTTATATTTCCATGTTTTGTCAAGCTACAAACATTTCACTGTGTTTTATTGGAATTTGAAATGATTTTGACAATGGGGGTGATGCAGGCGACACTGCAAATTGTCAGATAATATTCAGTCTTTATTGAATGAATAATAAAACAGAGAAGTTGCATAAAGTTCAGAAAATCCTGCAGGAAAACAACTAAAATTGGGAGGAATAACAGAGGATCCAGCAGTGAGGGATTACTGATGGAGGTGGAAATGACAAGAGAACCAGAAGAGCTGGATGCAGCTGGGGAAGGAAGCAGGCAGAGGCAAATAAGGAAATGATTAACAGCTGGCAAGGGGAGCAAAATGGAGGGGTGAAAATAAAGGGAAAAGAACTTGAACCTAATACAGAAACATCCATCCATTTTCTTACACCCTTGTCCCTTGTGGGGTCAGGAGGGGTGCTGGTGCCTATCTCCAACGAACGTTTCGGGTGAGAGGCGGAGTACACCATGGACAGGTCGCCAGTTCGTCGCAGGGCAACAGAGACAAACAGGACAAACAACCATGCGCACTCACACCTAGGGAGAATTTAGAGAAACCAATTAACCTGACAGTCATGTTTTTGGGTTGTGGGAGGAAGCCAGAGTACCCGGAGAGAACCCACGCATGCACAGGGAGAACATGCAAACTCCATGCAGAAAGATGGAACCCAGGACCTTCTTGCTAACAGTGCTACCAACTGCGCCACTGTGCAGCCCAATACAGAAAGACTGCTCTAAAAAAAAAAAAAAAAAAAAAATTCAAATCACAGTGAGACTAACTAAACTTACACAATGAGATAAACTGAGATGGCAAGAAATAAGGACATTAACAATACACAAATGATCAAAGCAAAAACATAAATGAGATTAGAAGACCAAACATTAATGGAACAGTGCATGATTGTTTTTCTGTCCATTTGCCTTAGCAAAAATCTAATAATAATAAAAACATAGTTTAGATGGCGATTTGTGAATATAACATTTTCAAGTCGTTAAACATGTTTTTAATTGCATTTAGGTTTAGACTTTGACTGGGCTATTCTAACTCATATGTTTCGATCTGAACCATTCCCACTGTAGCGTTGGATGTATTGTTGGCTTCATCCTGGGACTTTACCCTCCACCTCATTCTCAAATCTTTCATTCTGTATGTAACTCCATCCATCATCTCAGAAACTCTTAACCAATCGGAATATAAACAGGTGTTGGACATTGGATTTATTTCTTTACTGCAGCTTAAAAACATTCGCTATTAAAAAAAAAAAGGGTTAGGATGTTTTTAAGTAAAAATCTGCACCAGAACTGTAGATTAGAATCCACAAGGGATACGCTAAATTAAAAATGTCAAACCCTTCAGCTACAGTGGAGAGATCCGGGGCAGTTCTGACCTGCTCAGAGTGACATGGGTTGGATTCACTGGTAGCCTGAACAGAGAAGGTTCACTGAAAATCAATACAAAGTTGTTGTGAGTGGCTTTACCCTGACAGGTACTACTATGCTACTATTTATAAATCAGAAAAGAAGTAAAATATTGTTTTGCTTGTGTTTAAAAAGAGGCTCCAATGGCTTTAGGATCCACACTTTTACATAATCAAGTTAAAAACATGTAAAGCATAAAAACATACCCAATTTAATGTACTAAGTCATTTTTTAGCAAAAGTGATTTTTTTTCTTTTTCAAAAATCATGTTTTTTTTTTGCCCAAAGATGATTTAGGCACAAAAACAAAATCGCTTGGCAAAAAATGACATAGGACATTAATTTTGACAAGTGACAATATGAAACATTTTTGGAAATGTTGGACATTTTTCTCCAGTATCATTACAAATGTTATAAATAAGTGGTGACACGATTGTCTTTTTCCTTAAGTAGATTTTTTTTTTAACCCTCCCGCAGGAAGTGAGCGGCAGATATCACGGTTGGACAAGCAATGCTGTCCCGTTAGCCTGTCATTTCCCAAAACCACAAACCCCACCCCCAAAGAATATCTTGATATCTTGTGTGGGGTCCACTCAAACCCTCTTAGGACTGCAGGAGGGTTTGAATTGGATCCAAGACTAAGGATCTAAGGCTGCACAGTGGAGCAGTTGGTAGAGCTGTTGCCTTGCAGCAAGAAGGTTCTGGGTTCGATTCCCGGCCCGGGGTCTTTCTGCACGGAGTTTGCATGTTCTCCTAGGTCATGGTGGGTTCTCTCCGGGTTCTCCGGCTTCCTCCCACAGTCCAAAAACATGACTGTCAGGTTAATTGGCCTCTCCAAAT
>CAEGAE010094421.1:0-51502 GCA_903067095.1 Girardinus metallicus | reverse complement strand
TGCTGCTAACACTTAGCTTTCGTCAACAACTCAGGCGGAAGTGAGAACGCAAATAAAGTCCCGGCCGGAACACGGTGCGTTAAATAATAACATAACGAGGCTACGAAGCAGATCAGTTTTCCTCAGGAATTTTAATAACCGAGGTACTCGAATCACTCGAGGAATAGTTTCAGCCCTAGTATGTATATATGTATGTATGTATGTATGTATGTATGTATGTATGTATGTATGTATGTATGTATATATAAAAGCCAAAGGAATAAGTATTGCTGTTCTGTCTTAGATAAATTAGATCATGTTAAACATTTCATGTGTAACTATTGTGGAATTGTAAGCTGTGGTGTCTATCCTGGAAGTTATCATATCATGAGAATAACCTACTAGTTCGTATCATACAATACACATATAAAAAGTGTGTGCTTAATTCTAAACTTCAGAAATTAATATTTTTTTTCCACAGAGCTACATAACTTCCAGTGTGCATCGCCACAAATTAAGAAAAAAAAAAATAAAAAAAGAGAGTCAGGCTGTGGCATAATAAGTATTAACCATTTATCATTTTAATTAAGCACAGTGGGCCCCTTCTAATGACTATCAATTTAAATGTTCTTTATTCTTATTACAAATCACACTCTTGCATAATGAATAAAACAATTTGTCAGTAAAAGCATGCTAATTTAGACATCTATATTTTGCCCTAGTGTTAGAGAGAAGTCTTCCTTTTGAACAATGTTGGAGAGAAATATGAACGCCTTAAATGATAGATTTGTTACAAGAAGGCCTTATCATAATTTGGTTCAGTAAGCCTTCAGCTCATGAGCTGTTATGTGAAGTTTCTTCCGGTTGAATAAAAACAATTTGTGGAACAAAGTAAAAAGATCTTTGCTGCACTTTATCTCTGTGTTTAAGCAAGCATGTCGTTTTCACATAGAAGATCAAACACCATGTAAATTATGTTGGGTAAAAAGGCAAAATGCTCTGTGGACATTAAGTAATTTTTCTATGGGCTCTCATTTAAATGGAAATTTGCCTCTCAATGATGTTCGAAGCTGCATCAACATGGATTGAAATCTCTCTGTTGTGGACAGGCAAAAACATACCCTTTTACTCTGAGACAGAGACCCGTGTCAGTGCTCATTACAGGTGGTTCAGCTGTCTGTGATCTTTAGATGATGCCAGCCTTGCTTAGTCATAAAAATGGTTTCACTATGTCTTGATTTAACACCTCCTAGTTTTCGCACCAGTTGCCAACTGCCCTATATTTTATGTTCTCTTGAGTCTGAATTCAGATGAGCGATCCCCTCTGGCCCTTTCACTTGTTGTTCTCTAATAAGCTTTGCTAAACTTCTCGCCACAGTGTGCAAAGTTTGAAGTGGTAGCCTTTAACAATAAATGCTATCCTGTCTTCCAAGTCGGGACTGAATTAAATCAATACTTTTCAATCTGACAGCAGCGAGGCTTCTTGATCTTCTCCTCTCTCTCCGCATCGCCTGGCCCACATGTCTATCAGGAGTCCAATCCTAAACATATTACCTGGCAGCAGTTTCTGTCACTCACACACACACACACCCCCACACGCACGCACACACACACTATGCAGCTGAACGTGTATGGTTTTGCTTGAGCATGGTTTATCCTTCTGTGTGTTCTCTTTTTCTGTTTGTTTGTTCAGTGTCCAGGCCTGTGAATGCTTGGCTGTGTGATGGAGATGATCCTCCATTGGCTGCTCAGAACTGCTCCATTCCTTGCCAGCATCAGTGCTTGCTGTCCCAATGGTTGCCCTGGAGTACCTGCCTTCATGAAAACTGCAAAGAACCTCAAGGGAAAAAAGGTATGTTAAAAAGTAACAAAGGATGATGACATGAAAACAGACAAGCTGTTGCTTTTTAAAAGTTTGGGGAAAAAAGACTGAAATTTAACAGATAATGGCACGTTAGTGCTTTTACATCAGATGTATGTGGGAGTTGTTTGCATTACCAACTGTCTTATTGCCAAGTATTTCTTTCAAATGAATAGTTAAAATTCAATTCCCTGGGGACACTTCACACCGAATCCATAAAACATGCATGTTTCTAAGTTTGCAAAAGTATTTTCTAATTGTCAGATCAGACATTTAAAAGACACAACCTTTTATTTCTTTGTGACTTTAAGTCACCCTAAACGTTTTCTGGTTTAGGTCAGATGAAATTACCTAAATTATTTATATTTTTTTAATTGCCAGAATTGTAAGAATAAGAATTTTGAGCATTTTAAAAAACTTTCTTCTAAGTCAGACTCTCAAATTTACTATGTTTCTTTAATATTTGGTAGAGTGGCTTTTAAAATGTAATGAAGAAAAAAGTTTTTTGATATCCTTCCTCAAGCTTACAATAAGTTGCTAAATTTTAGTCCACTTATTCCTTACACATCTTGTGTGTCTGATTCAGGTTTATAATTCTGTTTCATTTTATGAATTGAACAACAAAAATATTTAACTTTTTCAAGTCTTTGTACCTGTATACATAAAGTAATATATAACATATGAATTTTCTGGGCTCCATAAATGTGCTGAAATTAAAGGTTGGATTTTTCAGAAATTTTCAGGGTAAGACAAAGCCAATGCAGTAAATGATGAAATGAGTGGCAAATACTTATTGAGTGTGCTGTGTTTGTTTTACATTATCTTATTCCCGTTACCTGTTCAAGAAGAGATTATTATCCATTCAATGCCCTTGGCTCTCAGCACCAATACATTTTCATGTTTTGGGATTTTATTTGGGAATTTTGTTTCTCTCATCTTAGATTTTCCATTTAGTTTTCCCCATTGTTTCTAGCTTTTTTTTCACCACCTGTTTCCAAAAGTACATTTGCAGTTTGTTTGTTTGCCGGCCTCAGTAACATATAATGTTACAATTTATTCAACTTTTTATTATATATTTTTATGCAGTTTTCTCCTCTGTCCAGCTTTGTAACTTGGTGCTGAGATGTTTCCAATGCTGATTGTGTAAATGTGTATTTAGCTGTGCAGCCACCATACGTACTTGGTTCTTTCTTTTTAGTTTAACATTGTTCATTTGAAACTTCTGATCCAAAAACACAAAACAAGAAGATGCATTCTGACACACACACCTGTAACTCAACATGACACTTAGTCATTGGTCAGCAAGTCATATGGAGAGAGTTGTCAATATAAGTAAGAACAGAAAGACAGGCAGAGAAGTTTTAATTCATTTGTGTGATGCAACACATTCTGTTTACAGTCAATATGGACTTTTGCATAAAAGACCACAATCATTCTGAGCCAACTGCTTAAAATGAATCCAACCACAGAGCAAGTAACCATATATTCACTATGGAAAATGTATTTTTAAGCAAATGCCGTGTCAGTGTTATTTCCTTGATAATTAAAAGCTGCAGTATGTAATTTTTATAAACAATATCTTTTTTATATATATCTATATAAAAATATTATTTATAATATTTATATATTTACTGTGCTACTTCACTAAAGTTTTGTTTTAAAAAACTTGTTCTCATATTATTTTTAGAAACATGTTGAACAAAAAGCAAATAGAAAAAGTTTGGCAAAACACCCAAAAGACATACAGCTACAACATCCCCTAAAATCTGAATCTTTATTTGAACAGATGTGCATGAGGTGAACATCCTAAGTCTCTCAGTCAGAAACAATTAACTTTACGTTGTATTGTAGACAGTGTATGTAAAATCAATAAAAACTGTTGCCTAAGCACTTCCAGTGTGATCAACATGGGACTGCATAACCCTGAAAGATGTTACTCCGTTGTGATTTTTTTTTTCCAGATTTGTTTGCCAGTGCTGAACTAGTCAGATAGGGGAATATTTCATCTGACATACGTAGGTCATGAGTTAGAAGTTTAACCGAATGGACCTAACAGAAAAGGTGCAGAAACCTCTGGGTCAGAATTATAAACATATTTCAGCCGGAGGACAAAATAAGTCTGTTGGGATGTGGCACAACATGCAGTGTCTTACAAAAATAGTTGTACCACTTGAATCTTTTCACATTTTTCCAGTTTAAAATCATAGGTTGCAATGTAAATAAGTAAGAATAAAGTTTATGGTGATATTTATTCAGCTCGCTTTAATCTGACACCCTTACAATTAAATTGCAACTGGTTGCCCCAGAAGTTAAATTTAAATCCATTTAACCCCAGTATAAATACAACTATCCTGTGAAGGCCTCAAAGATGTGTCCATGAGTTTTTGTAAACAAGCATGAAGACCAAGAAACACCTGGGAGACTAAAAAGTGCTCACTCAGGAATGAAATTGTGGAGAAATTTAGAGCAAGTTTTGGTTGTAAAACTAATCCCCACCGTTCAATCCGTCACCCAAAAAAAGAAAAGAAGGAAAGTTGTGAGACATGCCCTGGCCAAGCTAACCTTTAGAGGCTGCAGCAAATATGTGGAAGAAGATGGTGTAGTTTGGAGGGACCAAAAACAACTTTCTTCCATTGGAACAGGGATGACGGTCAGAGTGGAGGGAAAGATAGATTCACGGTGATTCTAAAAAAATGTTTATAATACATAAAATCCCCATGGTATGTGAAAAACTGTGGAAAAACCAAGGGATATGAATATTTTCACAGTGTCCCGAGATCAACCACTGAAGCAATGAAAAACAATGAGACCACTCAGTCTACCTGTCTTTTCACACAGGTGAAAACATGTCGTATCTGATTGCTCTGGAAGGCAGCTTGTGTGGAATGAAGCGTGTTTGAGCTGTTATTGTGTTAGGGCTGTGTTAAAAGGGCATCATGACCTCGTCGCCGCGGTGAGTAAATGGGCATGAAAGCCCCCTGGAGAGCGATGGCATTGCAGATCGTTCAAGTCAGCGTTGGGTCTCTCAAAACACCAGATCTCTTTCGGATGAGCCGAGTCCTCTCACACACAGCGTCATTAATATATTTGGAGGAGCGAAAAATAAAAGCGTCTGGTGTTTTTCTGGGGCCTCTCCTGAGGCAAGCTGTCTTTAAATGGTATTTATAAAGACTCAGAGCACACGGCAGGCAGAGTGTAAAGCAACAGAGTCATTCACAGTGAGCAGTGCTGCCCGCGATACATTGAGCAGATATTGAGTAGTTGAGTATTGTTGTGATCCATTTGCTTGTTGCCTCGGAGCTTCTGAGAATTTCTTGCTCTGATTGGACTGCCTTTATGCTTTAGAGTAAACTGATCCATCTCTAACCGAAAGTCCCGTTATATCCTTGTTTCTGGGTAAAGGAGCCAAGCAGCTTTGCTCATGGGAAAATTGCAAATTTAGATTGCCTTGCTGTAGCTTCACGTCTTTTCATGTTATCTTGGCCTATCGTATTTGCAGCTGTACAGGGAAATCAATTGAACACGGGAAGCAATGTCTCTACCGGAACTCAGACAGCTGGAGGGAAGGTATATTTCCTAAAAAGAGTGCATTAAGTAAAAAAGAAAAGAAATCACAGTCTTGGTCCTTGTTTTCCTGAAATATACTTGGTATGTCCAAGAAACCTTTTAATTATTAATATCCTAGCCAAATCGTTTCTTGTGGCTTGGATCCGAGTAGCGGTAAGTGCTCTGGGCTATTCTGCAATCGATCCAGAGTGTCTTTGGTGTTCGAGAGGCAGCTGCGCTCAGATCAGGCTGCTAAACCCAAGCTTCACTCCAGTAGATGGTAGACAGATGTCTGTAATTTGCAGACTAGGACTCTAAAGGTTAAAAGGTGTTACACTTGAAACAAAAGAATTTGGGGCCCTTCAACTGGTAGCTGGAGTCAGCGTGAAATAAAATGAGTATGTCTCGAAAAGACATACTCATGTCTGCTGCTCAAGTGTCACTAAGGGAGAGACTAGGGTTTAGAAATAACTATTTCATCTGTCAGCTTTCTGCCAGCAAGAACATTGTACTGTCATCAGGGAATTGGAAAAGCTTTGAAGTCAATTCAAACTATAAATGTGAACATGTACAATCAATAGAGACCTTTTCATGGAAAAATGAATATTTTATGAGCAATCCATCTTTAGGAAAATCAATATTGTAGATTGAGGGATATGAATGACATTACGGGACACTAAGGTGATGTGGATGACTAGGTAAGTGGCGTAAAGATAATGACTCAACGTGTTCGTGTCATTCAATAATGTTTATGGCGTTTTATTGTTTGGCCCATCTTTATGACGTGCTTGCCATTCTTCGAGTCAAATATTTGCTCGTTCATATTTAACAGATTTTCTCTGTGACGTTTTATGGTGCTATGGCAGCTGTTAGGTGGCACAACTAAAAATCACAGGAAAAAAAATATTGCTGAAGTAATTTGTTGATAAGATTGTGACACCTGTGACAACTTGTCACAGACATAGTTGTCACTGACAGCTATGTTAACCACAAAAACACAAAAACAGAAACGTGATTTGGATCTCAACAGCACTGTCAAAGTCTGGCAACTTAATATTAATATAATTAGTGGATCACAAAAGTTTTCATACCTTTTGAATTTTCTTCACATTTGATTGTGCTACTCCCATAAACTTCAAAATATTTATTAGGATTTTACTATGATAGAAAAAATAAAAAGCAGGTCAAGAATGCGAGTTTGAAAGACATAAAATGTTTTTATTTTAGTTTTTCACAAATGCAAATCTGAAAAGTGTGGCGTGACGTTTTGTATTTCCCTTTACTCTTATATTACATTATTGATTTCACCAAAACATTTTCCCTTCAGATGTTACCTTGCTAGTCAATAGGCTTCTTGTGTGTATATTATTATCAGAATGAATTAAAGTGTTCTCTGAATGCTTCAGATGTGTTTTACTGAACATTTGTGAACAAACAGCATCATGAAGATTAAAAAACAGAGCAGCCAGGGATTAAGGATAATTTGTGATTTGTAAACGTTAAAGAAAATGTTCAAGGCATTTATATACCTCTTGGTATTAGACAGTTGACCAAATTGGGAAATTTTCTTTTAGCCATTACTTTGCTTATTTGGCCCTGACATATAATTAGATGTTAATTCACATGGACTCAACACCTTCTCTGGTGTTTAGGTTCCTACACATAAGGATCAATCACCAAATTTCTTGGAAAAAGTGGATATGTCTAATAGTTTAAATAATCTGTATACATAATAAATTTAATTTTAACTTAAAACATTTTACATTAATGATTAAATTATCTGCTCTTGTTGGATCTTAGAGGAAGGAACTCTGTGCTTGCAAAGGTTTCTTTAAGTGATGTGCCCACCAGGATTGTTTATTCTCCCATACTAACCATGTGTTTCATCAGTATGACAAGAGCTACATTAATATTATGATTGCGTAGCACTTGTTTCAATCACCGGTTACATACAGGAAGCTGCAGTCTGTCCTGTTTCTTGAGAGCGTAGGTTTTAGTTGTAACTGCTGCAGTTCTGCCTCCTCATGCTGCTCCAACATGCAGTTCAATTCATTATAGGATTCTTTGGTTTTGGTTTAATTCAATAAATTTCATTAACCCATTGGCTGTTAGACCAAAATGTACATGAATATGCTATATGTTACAGTATAGTTTTATGGAAAATGAGTCATACTGCTTAAAATTACCATCACGACTTAGTTTAACTGCGATGGACTGGCGACCAGTCAGGGTGTACCTCGCCTCTCGCCCGAAACGTTCGCTGGAGATAGGCACCAGCACCCCTCCTTGCCCCTCTAGGGACAAGGGTGTATGGAAAATGCATGGATGGATGGATGGATGGACTTAATTTAAAAAATACTGGCAGTAATAATAATAAAATAAAAGTGCGACTCTGTAATTGGAAAGACAGGATGCTATTGTTAAAAATATACAATCACTGCAACTTGACCCTGCTTCCTGGCTTTTGTCACACCGCTGCCTTTGCTATATTATTATTTTCACTGTCTTCCTCCCTGTCTCCTTAGAAATACTGCTTCTGCTGTCTTTCGATGAACAGAGTCTCTTTACTGAAGTATCAACATTTCATTGAACGGGAATAAAAGACTCAACAGTTTTCTGTAAATATAAACAGTCGAGTCAGAGCAGTTATCTTGTTGTTGAGAGGGTAATCCTTGGGCAAACAGCCCAAAATCCCACGTGCAGTGACGTCCTCTACAGAAGATCGATTTCTGTCTGTCTGTCTTGGATGATCATTCTGGCTCTTTTTCAAAACTCCTTTTAATTTCACAGTCTGCTGATAAAAGAGCTCCTGTTCCTGAGTTTACAGCATGATAAAGAGATGTAACAATTTCGCCTCCATAACTCAATCTCTTTTGCTCTGCTAACTTGGTTCCGAAGAAAGGTGAGAAAGTTTACAGATGCAGACGGATATATATATTTTTTATTATTTGATTATTTTCAAAGAATTGTTGAACCTACAGTGATCTGAATGGACAATACTTCAATGTTTTTGTTTTGCTGAAAAGACATCTGGACTGACATTGAGGCAAAAACAAATTCTCTTTTCTTTGAAACTCCTATTTTCTATTCACTTTTATTTTTTATGAGAAACATGACAACTACTATCCCTTCCTCACACTTAGCCTACACGAAAACAAACAATCCATTCTAGTTAAAATATATTAATGTGAAAATATAGAGAATTATTGTTTGTTTAAATGAGATTATGCTTAATCAATAAGAAAGGCAACATGCCTAATCCTGAAAGCAGAAAAGTCTGTAATTTCTCTTATATTTTCTGTACTTTTCTTTGCTGTCTGCCCTCCGTCAGCTTTCAGACAAAGGAAGAGAGAGGTGTTGTGGGAGTCCAGTAATACTCTGGGGACTTGCCCTCATCTGATGGAGTTCATCCCCTGTGAGGATCCTGCCTGCTACCTGTGGCAAATCCGACAGAAGGGAAAATGCATTCCCACCAATAGCTCCTGTGGTCCTGGAACTGCAGTACAGAATGTGACCTGTGTCAACGCTGAAGGTAATGCTCAGGAACCAGAACATACCTGCTATGGCCCATTTTAAGATGTTCTGTCTTTTTTTGATTAAGCTTCCTGTTCTCAGCAAAATTTGAAAACAGGAAGTTTAAGATTACTGCATAAACAACACTTGCAATAGAATTGGGATTTCTCTGAAATACTTTAATCTACTGTAACTAGCAAAAGTATTTGTATCCTTGAACTGATTTTCACATTTTATATGGTTTAAAAAGTTTTCCACCTATCTTACCTCACTAGAGGCCCTGTCTTTACATGTTTGCTGTGTCCTCTGCATTGCTTGTGGCAAACTGCAGCCAGAACTTCTTCAGGTTTTTTTTCAACAAAGACTTTTTTTTCTTGCCTCTCCATAAAGGCCATAACTAAGGAGTGCATCATTACTACTTTTCTTTTTATGTGGGGTGTAGATCACCACAGATCCTTCTGTGTTACCATGGTTACCAGCCTGTCGGATAAGGAATATTATCATGGCACATAGTATGTTGTATTTGTGACAATGTACAGTGCTCTGCGTGGAATATTTTGTAACTTTATCCTTGTTTAAATATTCTACACGGCCTTATCCATTGATGATACAATATGTTCATTAATATTTGCTGAAATTCTGAAATTATGTTGAAATTTAAATGAATACAGGCGGACTACATTCATTACTTAGGGGACTACTGTCGGAATTTAGATGAACTAGATTTTATTTTGCGTGTCTGAGAGTAAACAGGGAGGAATACAAAGCCATGGCACGTTACAGATTATTATTTTTGTAAAACATTTTCATAACATGTCCTATATCACTTGTCCTTCCACTTCTCAATTATGCTCTACTTTTTGCTGGTCCATTAAATAAAATGCAAATAAAATCCATTTTGAAATGCTCAAACCATTATGAAGGTGGTAATATGAGCATCACTAAAATGTGTTGTTCCATAATTAATTAGACATTACCAAGACATATAAACTTCAGTAACACTGCCTGAAGTTAAAGTACATTTCCATTTTTACACAGAAGGTGAGGTGGTTATTAACCTCACATTTATTATCTCAAACTATACCTTTAACAATGTTTATATTTATCCACACAATTCTTGAGTGTACAGAGATCATTTTATACAGTCTAGTCGTTTCTATTTAAATGAATCCAAGCTACTAAGAACCTGAAATAGCTAATCCTAAAAGTTCAAATGAATAAGAAGCAATAAAATTAATCAACGTTACAGTAGTGCCAGCAAAGCAGTGATGTAGAGAGACCTTACCATCAATTTTATTGTGACGCCTGAACCACCAAGTGTAATGTGATCCGTTGTGCTCAGGCGTATCTTCAAGGTGGGTGATAGGAACATTACCATTAACGGCGTATGCATTATTCATTATGGACCACTGTCAGCTTTATGGGCACAGAAAACATGGGCCTGATTAAAAGTCAGAATCCCTGCTTCCTACCAGGCATTAATTGCTCATCTCCATTGATTATGGGCCTAATTGGAGCCTTTTTTGCCCATGTTTTATTACTCTGTCACAATGGATCGGGTGTATGTTTGTCACGAATCCAGATGAAAGTCCAAACACATTAGCCATCCTGAGAGCCTAATGAGTTTTGACGGGCCGAGTAAGGAGGGAAGCTTTAGAAATTTGGTGGAAACAGGCTCATGAGATTATTTAGTGTATTTTGTGTTTGTGGCTGATGAAAGATTGATCTATGCTGTTTTTTTTATTTTGATTTTTGTCCTTCGACTTACCATTTGAAATCATTGGAGTACTAACCATTGTCTTAGTTATGTTGCATACTTTTTTATGTCTTTTTTGAGCTTTTCTAGGGAATGTAGTTTCACTGTTATACTTACTTCCGGATTTTCATTAGTACAGGAAATAAACATTGTGTAGCATGAAACAGCAACATGGCATTCATAAAGGTTATGATTCTTTTTTACCTAACTCACTTACTACAGTCTTGTCTTGAAAGCCAGACAGTTTGTCATCATTTACTTTTATGCCTGAAAGAAATGAGACTATATTGACTTTCCTAGCAGCATTAAAAAGCTGTTTCAACACAGAGTTATCCAAGAATTTCTTCTGTTACTTTTTTGTGGCTCTTAATTTTCTCAAGAACGTAAATTAACTTTTAATGTGAGATGTAGTTAACAAGAGTAAATGTTAAATTCAGTTTTTAAGGGATGATTTTATTAATTTTGTTTTGTTTATTCATAAAACATCCTAACCATATGCAAGGAACTAATCACTCCAAAGCCTTCTAACTGCTTTTGCCAACCTTACCAGCAACAACTGCTGTCGGGCATTTGCAATAATCGATCAATCTGTAGCTTTATGATGTCTCTTCTTTGTAGAAATGCTTTAACTTAGGCACATTGAAAGGTTTTCTATCATGAAAGTCATTTCATAACATCTCCGTCAGATTTAAGTCTAGACTTTGACTAGACCACACCAAAATCATTAGTTTGTGCTCTTGAGCCATTCAGAAAAGAACTTGCAGGTGTGATTTTGATTATTGAAATTTAGAGGAATAACCCCAGTAATTTTCAGATAGAGAGCAAAACTCATTGTTCTACCAATTATGGCAAATACCTAATGCCCCCGATGAAGCAGAGCAGTCCCACACCATCACCTTACTGAAATCTGTCTACTGAAGCTAAGGAGAATTGTTTCACATATTCAACCCAAGTTGAAAATTCAAGTTCATGTAGATCATTAAGAGTGTTAAGACACACAGGTTTTGAGCCCATTTTGTGTTATATGTGTCACAATTGCCTCTGACAGAAACGTGACTGACAGAGAATGTTCTGCTTGAAATATAAATCTCATAGACCTTGGAGAAAGCAGCTTCTGATTGCCTCTCTAACTACACATTCAGATTCAACACACTGAAGGTCCCTTTCCCAAGTGTTGCACAAATAAGGATGATGGACACTTTGTCTGTAGAGAGGAAGGCGACCAGGCATTATTGGTCCTAAAAAAATATAAAGAAGGTTTCAAAGACTGTGGAATAATATAATTTCAAGTATTTTTTAAGGTCAGGGGTTGTTTAAAACTCCTGCTACTGCTATACCTCTAGGGGATTGTGGCCGTCATAAGATGAAGCAACATTTTATATACAATTTCACAATGGAACTAGATATGACAATAATTTTCTGAATTCGTCTTCCCCTGTTTCTTATTGTTTGACAGAATAACTTTTTTTGTTAGAATTTACATATTTATAGGTTGTTGATTAAATTCGAACAGAATGCTTAAGAAATAAAGAGAGTGGAAGCACTAATTATTCCCCTCTCACTGAACTTTTGCTGCATTCTTGATGTGTTTTGTTTGTTAATGACTTTCTATAATGTTTTATAGAAATTTCACGGTTTAATCAAGAAAGCAATGTTGTGAAGCAGAAATATTTTTGACTGACTGCAGGGTTTATACGTGGCATGTATACCCACAACTTTCTTAGCTTCTGTTATCTTTTTTCTTACAAAAGGAGAAACACATAAATGTGATGTGAACAGACTCTTAGTACTAACCATGCAAAGACAAAATAATGTGATACTTCATGATGCACCTGTGTATATGTTGGAACATGATCAATGATGGCAAGTTCAAGGATGAACATGTTTGTAAACGTGCAGCTCCTCCGGATTTTCAATCGGCCTCTTTGCTGCTTCCATGAGCAAAGCTCTGCAATTTTAGGTGGATGGCCATGTCTTTGTAGGTGTGCAGTTTAACCATTTATTGCTTTTAGTTTGAAGTTCTCCATAAGATGCTCAAATTTTGGGCTAGTTTGTTTTGGAAACTAATCCCGTTTTTAACCTTTCCACAAGTTTACAGCTGACCTGTCTATGTTTATTGGTGTTCAAGATGCTGGTTGTTCACAGTTTCACTCACAAATCTCTGAGGCATCGGAGAACAGCTGTGATTTCACTGAGATTAAAATACACACAGACACAAAATGTGCATGCAACTGGTTGCACTTTCACGGCGAGAATGAGAGAAAAGGCGGCTGAAAAGTATTGTTGGAATAAAATAAAATGTGAAGCAGTTGTAATGGTGTAGATACCTTTGTGAAGCACATTGTGGTCTGGGTAGACAAAAAAAAAACTAAAGTGGGTTGTTCTGAAATTTTACAGGTGAAGAATTATTTTCTTTCTTTCGATGCAATAAATAGTTGCATCAGCGACTATTTAGTCGCTGATGCAAAGCGACTAAATAGTCGCTTTGCATCAGCGACTATTTAGTCACATCCAAAATGTTGTCGGGGGAACCCCAGTTGATAGTTCTTACTTTGTGTTATAATGACACCTTTCTGGGATTTTTGCATGAATTATTGTGCACAGGGTTTGTACAGCTGTTGTTGATTGCCTGTGTGTTTGAGGGAAAGGTCAGCAATAGCCGTGTCTTCATGAGAGTCTTGTTTACATAATTCGTCTCTATTAAAAACCTGTTTTCATGTTGTGTTTTTCCCTAAAGTATTGTGTCAAATGAGGAATAAATTTGCTTCCACCGTGAAGCCCATTTGAAACAAATAAAAGATTAATCCTCTATGTAGATCATACTCAGAGGGTACCATTTGAAGACCTGCAGGCTTCTCTCTATTTTATCTGCACACATAATGTAAACTTTTTGTCTGCAGTTTTTCTAGCATAAAACAAAGAGCTAGACTGATTTTCAAGGTATAAACTTGTCTATGTCTCTGCCTTTGAGGAGCACAGATGCATCACTTTTCAAACAAACTTAAGCTGATGGAGGTTTTGAGGAAGCAATCAGAAAACATCTTCCATTACCAAAATGCCAGGTTGTTTTGCTTAGATAAAGTAATTCATAGAACTACTCAGGTTCAAATGGAATAAAATGAGTTGTTCAAGGACATTTTACAGTTCAGCTAGAGAGGCATCATACTAACTGGAGAACTTGCATAACTAAAAAGCATCACACTAAAAACCAGCTTGTCGAAGTCTAGCTCTCTGGATAAAAGTTCATAATATAAAATTTGTAATAATAAAATCTTAGGGGTATGAAACAATCAACATTTACAACTCCATTTTTACACATAAAAAATATTTGAGAGAAATAACTGTAAAAAAGATAACTTGCTTACTGAAGGATTTTGCTTTACTCAAGAGTTTTGCTGTTTGATTATTGATATTACAACAGAAATGTCAAAACTTCAAACATTTCTAAAAGCTGTCTGTGAAATTTTTAGAAGTTAATACCAGCCATTACATTACTTGGTAACTACTTGTCATAAAAACACTTATAGTTTGATTAACAATAATAACAAAGTGGGATGGCCTTTTGGAAAAGTGTCAGGCATTCTGCAATAATCAGTATTTGAGGTTCTTAATGGTTTAAAAGGCTGATATCTGTCTCTGTCTGTATGTCAGCCTTGAAATATCCCAGCCTGTGTTCTCATGTGTGGCTAATGAAACTGTATAATATTATGTGCATGTTATTTTGTTGATCCAGTCAGAGCAGATCTTTTTCAGTCTTTACAAGAACGTTTACAGTGACAGAGCAATTGCCAACTATTCCAGCTTTTCCCCCTTTTTACATATAGTATTGGCTGGATTGTCACTAAGACACATTAAAACAGAGATTACACTGCATCTGTAAGTCCTGCACTTCAACAAACTGTCCTTCATGACAATGTGAGAATGAGAGAGTAGCGCTCTTTATTAGCTGTCTGAAATTCACCTAGTGTTGGAGCAGCAATGTTAAGACTTTTTTGCGGAAACTCTGATTTGAACCAAAAGATTTTCTCTGTCGAGAAAAGGGAAATCAGAGTTATAAAGATTACTGACGATAGGAGTTAAAGTGTAAAATTGATTTTTTTTTTTTTTTAGCTTTATGTCATGTTATAATGTAATTTCCTCATCAAAATAAACAAAAACATTGATTCTTTCATACATGTTGGAGAAATATTTGCTCTCACAAAGCCTCGCCTGTTTACCCAAAGCTCCTCCTTGGAACTTCAGTCCCTGTTTCTTCCCCCATATATTTCCACCTAACCAGCAGCCACAGCAATTAGCAAGCTCCTGGTTGAAATGCTAAGCTTATTATACAATCTACTTTTCAGTCCAACACTACTTACTGCCATAGTTGGGCTTACATCTTTTATTTATTGGACATAGTTTTTCTGCATTGGACATAAACACAAACTGTGAGTCTGGAGGTTGTCAAGTAAAGAACATAGTAAGCTTTTATTAATAAAACAAAAGGCATTGCGGTTCCAGGAAATCAAGAGAACACAGAATCTAAATTAATCTGCTGAGCGTGACAAGAATGAAAGTGAGACTTGATAATGCATTCACACAACATAAGAAAGGCAAGGATTTATTAGCAACCAAGAAGAAATCCTTAGTCTACATGTACTAGTGTAGTAAATCTTTTATAAGCTATATTTTATAAGCTATATGAAATATCTCTGTGTTTAGTGCACTAGATTTTAGAAACTAGTGCACCAAAATCAAGGAATTGATCAATTGAAATAAAAAAAATGACAGACCACAACAGCACAGAATATTTAAAAAAAAAAATCAAGCAAAGAATATTTGCATATTAAAACAACTTGAATCATCAAAATTATGAAAACTACTTAAGAAATCTTTACATCACTTTCAGTTTCCATAAAACATTACTTCAATTAGAAATGTGGAGTTACTAAGTTTAGGTTTACATAATATTTTTAAAATTAGGGTTTGTAATTATAGCTCCAGACCACTTGACCGAACAAAACATTGTTTAGGAAAGTCCAGGACAACAGATTTTAACAGTCCCCTTTTTTTTCTTTTTCTTTGCTTATATATTGTTACGATATATTGTTGTTGGTTATTTCGGCTCGAAACTAGCATAAATAACTGCTGAGATGGCTTACCCGCCGGGTATTTGCCCAAG
Source organism: Girardinus metallicus (assembly GCA_903067095.1). Taxonomy (NCBI): domain Eukaryota; kingdom Metazoa; phylum Chordata; class Actinopteri; order Cyprinodontiformes; family Poeciliidae; genus Girardinus; species Girardinus metallicus. The sequence goes on along the minus strand of CAEGAE010094421.1, from coordinate 35,686 downwards.
GCTGAGTGAAGTTGTTTTGACAACTCGTTCGGCTCCCTCTGCTTGCAGAGTCAGTGCCACCGATCGTGGAGGCTGCTGACTCAAATATACTCGGTTTATGTGTAACTGATGGCTGACATGACTGATTTTCTACCTCGTGTCCTGCACTGGATGGTGACTAACCCAAAACCTGCAGACTCTCTGACATTTGCGAAACTAACAATAACAACAACAGTGTCTCTCTCCAACTGTCTGTCTCTTTCCACCTAACTGGTCAACAGTATGTAGTCAATGACAAGCCCAGAAAAGCCACTGGAAACATGGACGTATGGATGTCAGAGGAGATGAAATTGTAAAGGAACATGTTTGGCAAGCTGATGTAGCCCAGACACTAATTGGTCATCCAGGCCAGTTTCAATTCACTTGGATGGTGACTGGGATTTTGTTCAATTCACCTTATTGCGGCTTTCACCGTAAAGCTCCCCTGATATGTGATTATTAACTTTTAAGAAAAGTCAATGGCAATTTTTTTCTATGGATTTAGAGCGGAATAATAGCAATGAGAGAGATTAATTGGTCGGTGGGCGTGCAGAGCAGAAATCATGTTGAAATTACATGCAGTGGGCAGCGATATTATTTCTGAGTAAGAGCCCTAACTACAGATCCCTGTATTAATAATGCAGGAGGACCCCAGGGGCAGCCATCTTTCCGCACAACAGTACACCCTCAGACACACACACGCACATACACACGTTGTAGCTTCGTGCTGTTATGTCATTTGTCCTCAGGCAATGGTTCCAGACAGTTTTGTGGCTTTTTTTTTTTTGCTATTATACTCATTATGCCCTTTTGTTTTCAGAGTAATTCATAAATCAATTATTTGTATGCAGTTTATTAAAGAAGAAAAAATAATCCCATACTTAGAAATAAAATTTTACCATAGAGTCCTTAAAATTGTACTTTAGCCTCTAGTGTTTTATATGTCAGAACATTTTTTAAGTGTGTAATATTGAGTGCAAACATGTGAGGTAACCTTGCATGTGTCTTTTATCTAAGAATAAACTCACTTATTGTGCCCTTTCAGACAAGATAACAACAGAGCTTGCTGGATAGTTGAGGGCCTTCAGGTCGATTAAATTCCAACTCATGAAAATCTAATTTCCATCTTGTGTTAGAGCAAAGTGGCTGGAAATACAATTAGGCTTTCATTTCTGTGAGAGCAGCAAGAGTATTCATGGGTCATTCCTGGTGTCAAGATGTGCCAAGGTTTTAGAACTTTTTGGTTTGAAGTGGCAAACATTTTTGGTTATGTTTTTTTTCAGTTTTCACTCATTTTAATTAGGAAACAAAGGAATACATTTTTTTCCTGCTGGATAAAGCATGAAGGAGTGCAGTGCAAACTCTGCCTCACCTCTCTGTGCACTGCCAGTCAGTTGGCTGAAACAAAGCTTTTTCATTTTTCCCCTGCATAATGATTGTTTAAAAATATTTATAGTCTTGAATAACCATGGACTGTGATAATAAGGAAACTAAAGAGGAACCATCCATCACTAGTGTGAATGTAAAACTGTTTCACAGGAAGAGTTAGCAAGATATTAGTGACATTTGTGACGACAGGATGGCAGATAGTATCTTGCAGATAACTAGTTTCTTATTCGTGTGTTGAGAGATTTCCCAAAAGTCAGCACTAAGCAGACAAAATCACATGAAAGATTTTTTTTTTTAAATAGGACTTGCATCAACAGGAAACAGGAGAATACGGAAATTGCTGAATGAAAGAGAAAGTAAATCATGAATGTGCACACAAGGAGTGATTACTGGATCAAGTGAGAGTGATTAACATAATGTGGAAAAGCTGGGGTTAAGCACTGACTGGAGGATCTGAGTGGAGAAATAATAAAACAATTGTAATCACAAGGAGAACATGTGGATAACAACTTAACCGAACATGACTAGACGACAAAGTATCAAGATAAACAAGCCCAGAAGTAACAGAGTACACCGGGCCAAGTGCACAAAACAATCTGGCACAGTAACTCATTACAGGATCTAAACTGACACATAAAAAACTGAAAAAGGGAAAAAAAAAAACAACTCACAAAATGAAGTTGAACTGATATGCATTTGAGAACTATATAAAAGTTAAGAGAATAGAACTTTCTGCTTTGTTTTTCCCATTTAAACTTTTTATGCATCTCATTTTTTTATCTAGATTTTTTTATCCCACAAATGTGAAGGTTAACTTATAGAAATGTGTATATGAAGTGTTTTATTTCATGCCCGCTTTGTGTAAAGCATGCCAGTCTGAAATAATTACCTGGGTTGACGCGATGGTGAACCATGACAATGAATTCCCACGCAGCTTAAAATCTCAGTCAGCTCAAAACAATTATGTTAAATGCAGCTTCGATTCAGGTGCTGCATCCCCCAGATCACTGCTTAGTTAGCTGCACTTTGGAAATGTATGCATATGAGGAAATGTAAACTTTTTCTTCCACAGCTTTCTTTGATTTTAGACTTAATTCTAACTTTTCACATTACATCTATACATTAACTTAACATTGTGATTCAGTATATAGTTGTTGTTGTGTAAATATTGTCTGCTGTAAATTTGAACTTATTTTTCTATTCTTATTTCATCAAAAGCATACGGTTATATGTTCTTGTAATATTTTGTTGTAAATTGAGGTTTTGGTATTTTTTGCAATTCCATTTATTTAAAATGCGTAGTGTTACCACATAAGTTCAGTGTATATGTTTTGTAGCACCATTAGCATTTTAAAATAAGTATTTTATGCTAAAAAAAAAAATCACATTGTAATTATTGTAGACCTGCTGTACTGAGTTTGGAGTAAAGTGTATCAGTACTTTCCTAAAGTGTGCTAAAACCAAATCAGTGGATGCAGTTGCCCCTAACTTTTCTCCATTATTTCTAGACAATCTTCTGCTGCACCCATGTCAGATATTTTGATGTTGCTTTAGATGCTTTAACTCTATGGGCAAAAGGTTTTCAAACTCCCAGAGGGAATATTTTACATTTATCTCATGAGGCGTTACCAAGGCTCGTATTTTTCCTCATTAACTGTATCCTCCTATACTAAGAGTGAATCCTTGGGGACAAAAAAACAAATTGATAAAAAAATATGCCCTAGAGTTGTTATTGTTAAACTATATATCTTGTTGTAGTGGCAAGTTCAGCAAAGTTAATGACACTACGCGGTGGAAGTGTATATCTATAAAAACGATGCCTGGGTTGCTGCTGGCATTGTTTTGACAAGTTGATGACATCCCACTTTTTCCTATTTATCTCTCATTTTATAGAAACCATTGTAAAAATGAAAAAATAGATATTATTTTGAGATAGGCATTACATACTGCAATATTGATGAATAGTCACACTTTAAATGTTTAGTTTATTTGAGTCGATAGTTCTACTGACTCATTTGCTTGACTTTTTTAATTGAGAGAAGGTTTACATATTTCACTACATGATGGCAAGTTGAGAACTGAGAGATGACTTAAAAAAAACTATCTTGTATTACCAAAAAAGAAACTTAACACAACAGACTATTTTTTTTTCGATCCAACTACATCCTTTCTTTGTTTTACCAAGAACTTTGAAGGGAGCTCTGTCAACTATAAGAAGCTGTTATAGAGTTACTGTAAATCCATTATTACTACAGTGTAGCAATGTGACTTTGAATCCTTTACTTTACTTACATCATGAATGCCATGCACTGCTGGATTGAATGTAATATTTGTTGTAACAGAGAATTACATTTCATTTGGTACTTTATGATCTTGATAACGGTTGTTTTTAAAAAAGCAAAAACAGCATGTTAACAAACCTGACTCCCAACAATGAACTCTAAAAAGATTAATGCTGAAATATTGAATCAAAATTGAGTTAAGCTGGTGTCACACTGTTTCTCATCTTGCTAAGTACATTATTATGAAAACATATTTGCGCCCTTACAGATTTCTCCAGTTTTTACTTTTCTTGTCATACTGAAATGTTTCAGGCCATCAAGCAAATTTTATCATCAGACAAAGATAACATGAGTTAATGCCTGAGGCAGGCTGTACATTTGGTGCCATCACGACTTTTAAATCTTGCAAGTCCTGAATCAGCAAAACAGTCCCTACCATTGTGCTACCACTACCGTGTTATGTTCATAAAGCTACGTATTATACTTATTGGCACAAAGACACTTAAATTGGGTCAGAGACTGACTGCCTCTTTGGTTGAGAAGCATAGCCTCAGACCTGGAGGAGCTGACTCTTACCGTGGCCTTTTTCCACTTGGCTGTGATCCACTCCAGTGCACACTAAAGGTCATGGCTTGAAGATGCAGCTCAGAGGCCCCTTCTCTCCAGGATTACACCTGGAGACCCTGTCCATTGTTTCCCCTTGCTCAGTTTTTAGTTCACACACATACAGTCACACAAAGAATCAAGTTGGTTTATGGATAAGAAAATACATTTATAGGAATATAATAATTGAAGCTTTGAAAAGTGATATTTTCTTAAGATGAAGCCAAAGGGTTTCATAAATAACGGCGTTTATATGGATATGAATACAAACTAAAGAAAAATAAGCCAGATTTGACCCACTTCACATTATGCATATTATAAAGGTTAAGTAACGTTATTATTGAGCCAGTACAGCTGTATTTGCAGAATATATTATATATTTCTTATCAGTGGTGCCCATTTGTTGGATATATTGGAACTCTAAGTTGCAAAAGAAATGAGGAGAGAAAATAGTTCTGCTTTATCAGATGTATAAGAACGAGCATTTTTTCAGATTAGTGAAGGCAATAACATTGCTGATGCTGAAAATAAAAGCTGAGTTTGTGTGACTCTAATAGTTTCTCAGTCTTTTTTATATGCACACATACACCTCGACACAAATTAATTTATTGTCACACTTTATTACGTTTAGTAAACAGGAACTATGTGTTTTAGTATGACATAATCTATCATTGAGTTTGGTATCACATGGTTGACGTTCTTATATGTGTTTTGTTAACTCTCAAATAAAATAAAAACTGAAAATGACCTTTATTCTCCCTTTATTGCCTTAATAAAGTTATTGCACATAACTCATAATTTAGTCACAATGCCAACATTTTTATTTCAGCTGTGTTACTGTGCCATGTTTAGGAGGTGACGTGGCTGACACCCACTGTGTAGATGACCCTCCACCCACTGAGGAGGCCTGCGATGTTGCCTGTTCTGCAGACTGTGTGGTGGGCTCCTGGTCCTCCTGGTCTTCCTGCTCACACAGCTGCTCTACAAAGACCGCAGAGGGCAAGCAGAGCCGCAGACGCACAGTATTAGCCATCCCAGGAAAAGGTAACCTGAAAATCACTCTGATTACTTTGGCTCTTCTCCATATGTGGTAAATGCATATTTCTTCCACACATTTTACTTTTCAACCAGCTTGATTTTTTTTGTTTAGCAATGACAGACAAAGCAGAAATTAACAATAGATCTATGGGCAAAACAAAACATGTTCATTCATGTTTATGCACAAATTCATTCTTAGATGATAAGATTTTATTCTGCTTAGTTCTACCTATTTTGAGTCCTTTCAGCCATTTTATAGCCTCTCGTCAGTTTAAATCCGTATAAGCCACGCCCCCCAATGTTTACATTTGGACATGAAAATGACTGCAAACGGATGTACAGTTTTACAACTGTACATCTTTGAAAATCAAAAGTAGAGCCTCCTGCACAACCAACAAGACTGCTGCAAGTTGTTTCTGGATGGGAAGTCAAAACCAAAACACTTGTGTTTTCCAGCAGCCATTGTACAGCATAAGTGGTAGTTGAACCAGCCATTCAAATGTACTGAAGCTCAGTTTGGGTTGTTTGGTGAGGCGGCAGTGTCTGCTGATTTGTGATGTTAAATTCCAGAGGTTTTTTGAAATGGGTCATTTTTCAGACACCATTAAACATTAACTTATTGGCAACTTATTAAACACTTGGTCTGTTTTTAGAAGCATTTAAGACTCAAAAGGAAGCACAAAAATGTGCAAAATGTAAATTTTGTGTAAGAGGTCCTCCTTAAAAATAGGCTAATTTGCATTGACTAAGACTGAATACCAATTAAATATTAAAATTAACTCATATAACAGTATATATAAAAACATATATGTATTCATGAGTAAAAGTGCAGTGCCTAAGCTTTAATTTGTAACTAGAAATGTTAAGAAGAGTTTCAGAATTAACTGAAAACTAAGCTCAGTAAATAGTAGCTAAAGATTGATTGAGCTGAAGGTTTTATCAGAGTGGTTTCACCAGCACTGCGGCCCTTTTGCCTGGTTCCCCAGATTTAAAAGTGTTATACAGACATTTTTCATTTCAGAAAACATTTGAGGTTTGAGCAGATCATCCATTATCAGGAGTTGTTCCTCTGGCACGTGTTTCTCTGTATACTTCATGTTTTCAAGTCATGCAGCCTTGGCTGCCTTGGCAGGCGGCTGCTGCCCATTAATCCCTGTAACTAAACACATATCAGCAATAACAGCTGATGAAAGAATCTTGCAGTTTAAACCCAATTGCTGGATATCTGTTGGCTGGCAGAGGAGGCTGTGAGAGAGCACGTTTGAGTGAAACCACAGTACAGCTGTGGAAAGCAAAGTAGCTCAGAAACCCTAAGTATCTCCTTGGTTGTAGTTCAGTGAAAAAGTCACGCATGTGCTTGCTGTGGTCCTCAACACTCTCCAGTTAACACGTTTAGCACACCATGGGTTAGGCTTTTATCATTTTATTCCATTCAGATTGAGGAGTCCTTGTAATCAGAAACAGAGAAACACACATTGACAATATGAGACAGTAGACTCTATACTGTCTTTAAAAAATAAGTGAAAGTTGGAATTTAGAAACACTTTTTGATTATTTTGCTTTTATAGCCGTCTTTGCTACATGTTAGCATCAGGGTTGCCTTTGAGTCTGAATTTTCTGAAGTCCTTTTGCATCATTGTTTACCAAGCTGCTTCAGTTTATTGAGATTAGTGGACATCTGTTGTTTTTACTGTTATGTGAAAATTATCGAGTGACATTTTCAGAAGTGTTTGGTATCCTTGTCATGATAGATGACTGATTTTGATCATGTACCATCTGTCAAAAAATAACCTCGTATTTGAATGCGGAATAAATGGGTTTACAGAGAAGTTCATTGTCACCTCAGTGACTGTAATATGTCCAATCTTTCTTTATTACAGTAATCTTCTGCTCCAAAAATTGCTCAAACAAACCAACCTTGCCTCTCTGATCTGACACGCACCACATATGCATTTAGAGGGAAACTCACTCATATTTATGTACATTTATGTACATGTAGATCACAGCCATAACGCATTATTATCTATTCTCCAAAATGAAAACTGTTTGAGTAAAACAAATTGTGCTTGAAAATGACTGAAAATAGCTGCTGGTAATTTTGGAAAAAGGGAAGAAAATCTGCGGAAACGAAGCAACAGCTTACACAAAACATTAGCAAACAAACAAGAATATTGCACTGCTTCTTGTATTTCCTTCTTAGTCTTTAGTCTTATTAAACTAGCTGCTGTGAATTATGGATACTTTGGTCTCATTTCATTGGGTATTTTGCAAAACTGTTTACTAATGGTAACAGCTGGCAGTTGCTTCTTTTAGCAGTGTATTTCTTAATGTATTTCCTTCTTAGCATTGTGTTACATACACCTGAAAGCTCCAGACTCTCAAACTGTCAAAACCAGTGCTGCATAAAGGTGATTCATCTTCTCTGAGCATAAGTTAACCAAGTGATATGCAGCATCTGGCTGCTACTAAGCAGGTGCAGTGTAAAATGTTTTCTCAAAGTGCTAAGACACTTCGTCTTTTGTGAAATACACAGGTTTTAAAAACTTTAATATTTATCTGACATGGCCAAAGGCAGCTGGGTTTTTTTTAATTTTTTTTATTGACTCTGATCTATTTCATCCTTGCTCAAAGGCCCTCTGAAATTTAAGTGATTGGTTGAAAGATTTATTAGCTGTTGGTGGAAATTTCAGATTTTAGAACTGTTGTAGACAGATGCAGCAGATATATGACTGCCAGCTAAACCGCTTTGAGCCAAATTAAGAAAGAACTGTTGGTTTGCGTCCAAAGACAACGGATTAATCTGCACTTTTTGAAATTCTTTATTGTGAAATGTTTTTGTTTCATGTTTCCTTGTGTTCACCTCCAGATGGTAAAACATGCCCACCAGCCCCAGCCCTAGAGGAATGGCGAGTGTGCAACGGCCATCCTTGCACTGTATCTTACTGGGAAGCCTCAGAATGGGGACCCTGTACTGAGGACGCGTCTTCTAAAATCAATGAAAGTAGCTCCTGGAATGAGACATCCGCCTGCCCTGTTGGTGTTCAGAGCCGTAACGTCAGCTGCATGAGGATGAATGCTGGTCCAGTCATAAGTAAGAGGTATGCTCTCTGCCATATGGTAAATTTGTTGTCATCTTTTCACTACAAAAACACTAAATCTTACCAAACTGTTTTGGTCTAGTTTCTAGTGTGAATCTCTCGGTACACTTGAAATACGACAGACTAACTTACAATTCACTTTTCAGCAATATATAGGAGCTTGTTTTATGTCAATAATTACTGGATGAAAAAGTACAAGTTCCACCAGCAGATTGTTTCATTTATAACATTAGTCTTGCAGTGAGTGCAATTAATACCTTTTTTAAAATTATTATTAAAGAATTATGGAGTAAACACAAGCTTCTATATCTTGCTGAAAAGTTACTTGTAAGTTAGTTTTGTCTTATTTCTAGTGTACTAAAATATTTGCAATAGAAACTAAAACTAGACTTACAATAGATGAAAAAACAACAACTAAGATTTCATGTTTTTTTTTTATGTTTTGACTTTATTCTGAGTTTTATAATTACTTTGGTCATTCCTACATTTTGATCTTTACAAACCAACATATGTGTTTCTGCCTAGAATAGAAAGTCATATTTTCTTTTTATCTTTTCTTCCCATGTTTTTAGGCACAAGTAATCTGTACCTTTTAAAGATTGTTGGGAAATTATGTGTAAATAGTCAAATATATGAATACTCCTTATAGACTACAATTTCTAGATACACAATGTTCATTCCCCCCCCCAAAAAAAACCAAACCAAAAAAAAAAAAACACGTCTGAACTTAAGTATTATATAGATATTTAAAGATGACTCACAGGACGGGATGTTCTGTGAATTCACATCCCAAGAGTTTTGTGAAGTTTCTCTCTTCCTTTATACTTTCACTCTGTGTTTTTGCTATTCTTTTAAATATATATATTTATATATATATATATATATATATATATGAGTGTGTGAGCATCTGCTCCCCCATTATCCTTCTCTTTCAGCAATACAATATCAAACACTGCTAAGGGCTTTTGTGCTGTCACTTTAATGATGTTAAAGCCTGCACCAGAAAGACAGATTTATAAATAATTCACAAAGTTTGCCCTTCTTTAGCTCAACATATTATTGACAGGGCCATAAAATGGATTATGGAGAGGCTTTTTTCTCATGCGCGTCCTGTCTGCCACCACAAAAGCTTTAATGAAAGCTGTCATTTCTGCTCCTCCAACAGATCTCGCTCGTACAGTGTGCTGTGAATTTAATCACTTTGTCTCTCTCATATCCCTGCAAAGTGTTCATTTATTGGAACACCACCTAAAACTTAGACCTGCATGTTGCTGTTCATCGGTAATGATTGTGTCTGTCAGTGACTTGTGAGTTAGTGCTTTCAGTTACTTATTAAATGAGGCACATATACTCTTAGGGATACACAACCAGCATCAGACGACATTGTTTTTCTACTTAATATCAAACGTTCAACTGAAAATGTCTTCAGCATTTCTGAACAGAAATTTCAAAACAAAAACCAATGTTCTTCATGAAAAACAGGTTCCTTCAGTCAGCAAGGACACCTAAGCATTTCATGGTGGGCAATAATCTCTGTGGCTCAACCAAAAGCTTAGTGGGTTTTCCTTGGTATCAGCCCAGAGCCTGCAAGAAAGGTTTGATTGATTTTCAGTTTTATTTCTGGTCCTTTTTTCCATATCCCGAGAATAGCATCTATAGTAACACACCTGTGAACTCTAGTCAATATTTCAACACGTTACTCAAGTACTATGTTCAAAATAGTGCTCTGTGGCGATATTTCCTGACAAAGGCAGTATGTATGAGAAATAAAAAACATACTGCATGTCATGTTTAATAATTTAAACAAATAATTTTGTCACAATTTGCCATCAAAATCACAAACTCCGAGCATTTACAAGTAATAGAACAATGCATACCGTTACAAAATAGTAAAATATAAGTAAAACGACACATGGCTTTCAATTATTACCATCAAAAACCTGAATTCCTATTCAGCCCTCTTTACTCTTCAATTCTTTAAAAGAAATCCAGTGCAACCAGTTACATCCAAAAGTCACCCAGTTTGTGAACAAGCCGTTTGTGTAACATTGGTAATTAGAATTTAATGATTTAGTATTTGTTGGTGTGAATAGTGAGACCTGTTCTGTGAAGGTCTCAGAGGTCAGTACACAATGTTAGTACATAAGCAAAACCATGAAGGCCAAGAAATACACTAGATAAGTCAGGAGAAAATTACAGTCAGCTCTAAGCGGGGTTGGAGTATAAAGCAATATCCTATGCTCTGAAGATCTCAGAGAGCAGTTCAATCTGTCAGCAAAAATTGGAAAGACTTTGGTGTAACTCTAAACCTACTAAATGTACAGGCTATGCAAGAAAAGCATTAGTCACAAAAGCAGCCACGAGGTACATGGTAATTCTAGTGGAGATGCAGAATCCACCACTCAGGTGGAAATTTTGTTGAAAGGATAAGTATTATTTTCAGTCTCCACAAGTCATGCCTTTATGGAAAAGGTAAGACCAAAAAGCCCCTGAAAGAAAGCAATACAAAGGCTTTCCTAAAGATTGCCACAAGCCATGTACGGGACAAAGAAGGACCTCTAGTCACGTGAGACCACAAATTAAACTTCTGATCTATTTATAAGGCACGACAAGTGTATTCCTGAACATTTTTTTTAAACTCTTTTTTGCGTTCATTTTTAACAAGAGTTTGTGTAGATTACATCACCTGACACAGAGCAGTTCCTGCTACTCCTGGAGTGCAGCTGTCCCCATCCACTGCAACTGTGGAGTCCAGAATACGATTTAAAACAGTGAAATCAGATTAACACAGTATTAATCTCAAATTGTTTCAAAGCCATCATGGTTTAAAAACCTCTCCAAACTGTACGGTGAGGGAAACGCGTAGATGGAGTGAATTTTACATGAGCTGCACCAATCACAATTCTTGGAATGAAAGGAAAAAAAAAAGAGAGCTCTAAACAGGATTAGAGTAAGCTATGTAAAGTAATTATTTATTACAATTTAACAGCAGCTAAGCTCTAAAACTGAATTAAAATCTGCTTGATATTCTACAAAAATCTTTAATGTCGGCAAGATGTGTGTCATGGAAGCAGTAGCGATGCACGCACATGCTGTGGCAGCAGCAGCAGCAGCAGCAGCAGCAACGTTTCTATTCCATTCAAACTGAAAATCAGTGAATGATCAAAAACCCTGGGCAGTTGTGATAGCTTTTCCATGTTTCTCAGGACATAAACATTGACAAATATTCCAACGTTGCCAATTAAAATCTCTTAGAAAGGTTTTGATGGAAGCATTTTTCTCCATATATCCTTGGAGACACTAAAACGTTGACGTGTCCTTTAATTAAATAGTCCCACTAACGTTGGTGGGTATGATCAGTGATATTCAGTGTGATGACTGTGCCCAAATGTTGTTTTCAAACAAATTTACAAAGATAATTTCCTATATTATAAAGCTACTGAACAAAAAAAGGGTCTGCAGAGATGGACAAACCAGGAGATGACAGAAAATAAATGTGGATATTCCACAAGGTAAAAATGTTCAGAGTCATCCCGCTTCAAAGCGCCACCTGTAATTCAGAGTCCATCCTGAAAAAGTCCCTGTAAAGGACAACTTCAGTGTAGTTTTCTGTTTACTGTTGAAAATCAATATCCACAGTCATTCTGAAAACTTAAATAAATTCAATAATTATGGAAACTGTGGTGATATATTTTGCTATAAAGAGTATTTATCGTTTTAGTATGGCTTACCTTAGACCATGACGGCAATTAATTTGGTCTTTGACTGCACTCTTTAAGACATTTTCACAAACATCTAAAAGACCTTCAATCCTCACACTGTTGTCGCAACTGAACCTCATTGCCTTAACTGTACGTCTGACATCCTCATTTTAAGCAAATCCCACAATATTCCCCCAGCTGCTTTGTTGCGTTGCCATGGCCTCTGGCATGCATCCGTGCAAAAAGGCAGAGAGAAGAGAGGGGATAAAGCTAGGGAAGGAAAAGGTTTTATATATCCTGCCTTCTCATGCTTTGGAATACTTTGATCTCATTCCTGTCCGTGCTGGCTTCTGCAGTCGGAGGGATGTGGCACCATGCTGGGCCTCCAGTGAATCCTGGATTTCTGGCTGTTGTGGAAAAAGGAGTCACTCAGCCTGAAATGAAATTTGGAGATCTATTCATGCCTCTGCGAGACAAGGAGGAGGGGTTCGCCTGTTGGTTGATCAAAACATCAAACCTTATGAATTATTTTATTTTGCAGAGTGTTTTAATCCCAATCATGTTAAAGCTCTACAAATCAGAGAATACAACACGGCCTATGGGATGTTAAAGATACATTACAGAAGAAAAGAATTTGCCTAAAAAACATGAAAAGATTTTTTTTGTTATTTTAGAGAAAGAAAGTATTTGGATACTAAAAGAAACTTTAACAGTTCTTTTAACATGCCAGGGATGACGTACTGTTAAGCAATTTTCATGTTGAAACATTTATTCCAATTTAATTAGCACCCTTGTTTTAACCCTTTCTTCCTAGATTACACTCGAACAAAATGCTAAATTTGCTTTTCTTGTTATTAGAGTTGCACACTTCTGGCAGCTGGGTGTTATCCGGTTTCTTATCTTTGACACGGGGGGAGCAAAGTGTATTTTTAGAAAATAAAAATGTTGCTGAGAGCTGCTACTTACTCCTTCTACACTGTGCCTCATCGGGTAATGGAGGAGGTGGTTGTGGATCTCAAAAACAATTAGGCAATCTCACATAATAAAAATGTGTAATAGCTATCTTGGTCGTCTAATTAGCAGTAGAATTCGTTAGTGACAAATGTTATTAGTTCAAAGTTGAGGCAGTGCAATTACTGGTGGATATGCTTTCCTTTGTTTTCACTGGTCTTGTGTTAACAGTATAATTCAGTGAAGTTAGTTTTTTTTGGCAAAGCTACAGTAGATGAAGATTTGCATAAGGTGAGGTGTCACTGGGTTTTCACTGAATATCTCTTTACCTCTTTTAGCAAATTCATTGCTACTTCAACACTGAGTTCCCTGACATTTTTAAGATTTTGCACGAATAAGTGAAAAAGCGACAAGAAGGAGACCAGGAGAAGCAGATTGTAGAATAGATGTTGGAATTTGAGTTCTGAGTACATGAAGAGGAAGAAAAAAATATTTTGAAAGGTTAGATTTTATACTTCAAATCGATGTACAATTACAGATTGATCTAATTCCAAGGAAGGTCTGCTGCAGCTCTACAAAGAAACTAACATCTGTCTGTGCAATCAGGACAAATTCAAATGTGAAAGAATGACTGCACATAGGGGTGAACCTGTTATGTATGTTTATGTAATCTAGATGCAGAACGAATAATGTCACATTCTGAAAGAGCCGTGTTTCTGTCACACACTGCAAGAAAACAGTATTACTGATTAAAGCTGATCATTTTAGTGAAATGATCGGTTTTCTGCTAATATATTCCAACTTTCTGCTATACATTTAGAGTAAATTAGAGTTAATTTTAAAATATGATACGTGCTATCTAATACTAAATGTCTAATGTTAAACCCCTGTCTAAACATGGCTATATAGACATGTTGAAACGTGACATCACACACAAGATCCACCCCCTCCCAGCTTCCTGCTGGGCGGCAGAAAAGTTGATGACATTGTTTTTAGCTGTCAACAAAACATGCTAAATCTTAAATTTATGCATAATATATAAAAGACAAATGGATGGCTGAATTATTAATTGTCACCACTATGACAACTAGATAGCAAGGTATCACATTTTACTGGTCAGTAAAATATTTTAATATGAAAATAACACGAGAGAGGGAAGTAGGCCAGTTAATCTATCTTAACTTCAATACCCTTAACATATACATGTGCAGTTCGGTGGGCTTCTGCTCAGTTACCAAAAAAAATAAAATAAAAAAATAAGGTGACACACACACATACGCACGCACCCATTCTGACAGATTAATAGTAGCGCAATTCTTTAGCTAATCAACCTTTGCTCATAATTTATTAATAATTGCAACATTAAAATCAACTGTAACGAACTGAACGTTCTTTTTTTTGTGTGGGAAATGTTGGCCAATTCTGGGGACTGTCAACCCACAGATCATCAGCTATTTGAAATGGGTTTGGAAGCTTTATGCTCAATACAGTTAGCTTTGCTGTGTGTCTTTTCCAATCCTCTGCACAAAGATGATCTAAATGAATAATACCTACATCTCCAGGTTTCATTTTGCTAAAGGAATCGTTTTACCGCAGGAGCTTGGCAATGGATGGAAAGCAACATATATAAATATGCGTGTGTGTGTTTATAATTTGCACACATGAACGGCCTCATTTATTAAGAAAATCTGTGAAGCGCAGAACAGCTGGTCCGCCATATTGCTTTCTTGCCAATGAAAACCAAGTTGTGCGTTGTTCATTGGGATAAAGTCAATTTAAAGACACTTTTTGTCCACATTTGCAGGTGTTTAGAGTCTTCTCGCCCAGAAACTACCCGGCCCTGTTTGTTTCCCTGCAAGAAGGACTGTGTGGTGACCCCCTTCAGCGAATGGACAGCATGTCCAGCATCTTGTCTCCCAGGTTGGTCTTTGCATGAAGGATGATGTTATTAACATATAAGACTGACAACACTTTGTACAGTAATATTCATATGATGTGGAAATAATCATTAATAAATATCAGTGAACCTACTAGTGCACAATTTGAGAATTTTTTTCATTAATTTGTTATTGTGTTGTGAGGGAACAATTGATCAAGACAAAGCAGAATGAACTGGCACATCAAACTGGTCCAGTGTGCTTAATAATTACATTTAATTGCAGATGACACCCTTAAGTGTTTATTACATTAAGCTGACACATCAAGAGGAAAATGAATATTTAATGGTTTTTCCATAGGTGTACTGTAGTATCTTGGAAATCAAAAAATATGTAATTGTTTTTTGAAGGAGTGCACAAGCATAGCATTACTGTAAATATGCTGTGGTCCACTGGGCCTGCTGACGAAGTAATTACTTTCTTAATTGCAGCATTTTGAATGTTTCGTAATTAGTATTGTGTAATGAGCCTTGGAGCCCGAGCCAAATGAAGCCATTACATTGTGGTGTGTCCGAAAACAGACTGCAGTGAAGTGGAGGACATCACGATCATCAAGGGCATGCTAATCAGAGTCAGATCAATTTCTAGACCACTTGTTTCTTTGGCTGTCTCTTTGAGATGTCAGACTCAAAGACACAGCAAGATGATGATGTCTGATCTTTGTTGGAGACATTTATAAGAAACTTGTGCTCTCATCATTTTAAATTCACTGTCCTTTGCAAGGGTCTCCTTCATTTACCTGTTTAGACTTTTTGTGTACTTCATTGTAAGAAGATACTTTTTGTGAAATTTGTGTTTCGTGTTGAACAGATAATTCAACTGCTGCAATGCAATCTCGGTACAGAATCATCATTCAGACGCCTGCTAATGGAGGTCAAGAGTGCCCTGACACACTGTACGAAGGAAGGGAGTGTGACTCAGTTCGTGTATGTCCAGTGTTTAGGTAAAAACAAAATTTATAGTTAAATATTTTCTCTTTTCTTATCACCAAGACTTAAAGTAATGCACCACGTTTGTAATGCATTGTGGAACGTGTTAAGGGCAACAACCTGATAAATAACTCTTGTTGTGAGAGTTAGTTGATGTAAAATATTCAATAGCTACATTTTGTTAGTGAGTTAGATAATCCAAGTAACCTATTAAATAAAGACATATATTTTAGTTCATCATGTTAGGTAGCTGCATTAAAAAAAGAAAACTTAATATTCAATTTATCCATGTAGATGTTATAGTAGGTTATTTCAGTGTCTGCTGTCTCAGCTATCTTATCCAGACTGATGACATTATCTGTAAGGTCACAGATGATTAAGCCATAATGTCTTTGATGATATGGCCTCGCAACGTGGGTGAATCTGACTTTGATCCAACAAGCAGGAAAGCAAGCTCTAAATTACACTATATACTTATTGGTGCGTTCTAAAAAGGCTACACTTTTCTTTCTCAGGTTGATAATTAGGTAAAACTGAAGTTTGGGGTGGACAGACTGATGATTGGCTGCTAAACGTACAGCTTATACACTATCGTAAGGGTACTTAAATATTCATCAAATTTCCCCATAAAAAAAAACTAAAAGGGGGCTATGACCAATGCTTCTCTGTAGAATCAGGTACCATGACTCATGGGGGGAGTCAAGCAAGCAGCCACTTCAAACAGGGCCTTTAGTCAAGGATATCTGGCTCTAACAGATGTCCTCTCGTTTCCTCAGAAAAATGCATTTCAGCTTCACTTTCACAATCAATCATTTTCACTCTGCCGTTGTGTCTGTTTATGGATTAGACGGGCTCAACTGCCAGTCTTAGCTGGTTAATGTCAAACTCCTGCTGCAGTTATATAATTAGGCTAGCTACTGATATTGTTTGGTGAAAAAAAAAATAGTCGTAGAACAACTATGACAACGAACAAAATTTGCAACTATTTCGTTTAATGTTCACACATAAAGTTTGGCCTCAAGTTTTCTTATAATTGAAGAAAAGTCACCTTGCGGAAGCTAACAGCTTGCTAACTGCTAGCTAACATAACTGGCTCATTAAAATTCCTCCCTGCTCACCACACCTCTGTCTAAAAGGAATAACGATTTCTTCAGTTTCCCTCAAGTGAAATAGGAAAAATAGTTGGTCCAAATTGTGATGGTTAAACAAAGTATTCATTAAATATTTGCAACACTGCAGCTCTCTTGTTCTTGACTTATGCAAATCAGGTTGCCTGTGCTATTCATTGAAAATTCCATGAATGGACCTGTAATCATCAGAACTCAACCTTGACTCAAAGGAAGAAGGTTTTTCTGCTCAGATTTTTATTTACTTGGTCGGGCAGGTATGTGTGTGTCGCCTACCTGTGGAAAACACTTTAAGAAGAAAGCATGGCAACAGAGAAAGGGTGATGCTTTGGTCGGTGCTCTGCTGGGACATCAACCATTTCTGTTATACGCTGCTCAAACAAGCCCAGTCTGAACGGATGGTCATAGTGATCTGGGTATATATTTAAAAAACACTTACCTGTTGGTTTAAACTATTGAGCTGTTTCAATTAGAACAAGATAAATAAATGATCTATAAAAGTTTATTGCTGTTAGTATTGGGAATTAATGACAGTATCACCGTACTGAATCAGATCTATCATGAAAATGAAGCATGAGATAAAGAGGTTCGGAAACACAGTAGTTAAAGGGAGTTTCATGACTCCAATCATTAAACTATGAATCTTGCTTATTGTTATTTAGTTTGGAGCATTTATAATTTACCACCTGCTAATCTAAATATGAGAAATAAAACATCAAGGAAAACAATTATTCACAATTGGTTCTCATTTTTTATCGGCCTATTTAGAATGCTTACTAATTATTCTACAATGTTGCACAATGCTTCATAATATACATGCAAATTAGTTATTTGGTTAAAAGATTCAAAATGTATTTGTGTTTGTTTGATATGTTTGATCACCAATATGTATAAAATATGTATAAAATTCTAAGATGTCCTATTTCATATAGCAGTAATTTTAATGAGACATATTGCAACGTAAACATAGCAAAATGCATCAGGTAAACATTTTCTGTCAAACAGAGAATATGCAAACAGGACAAATTTAAAAGCAATAATGCTCCATCAAAGTTGCATCAATTTACAAATTGAGTATAAAAAGTTATGACATTTATAGTATAAAACTTCATTCATCCTTTACCAAATAAAACCTTTGTGTCACCCTGTGTAGGTGGAGGATGCACAAGTGGCACAGTTGTACCCTGGTGCCTGATTCTGTTAGACGAGGATTATCAGGATCAGGAGAAGCCTGTGGAAATGGTTTAGAAACAAGAGGCAAGTATTAACCCTGACCTATTGTCTTTTCCACACTTTCTGTTCTACACACAGCTGCTGCCACCGTGTTTCACCGTTCCACCCTTAAACTCTCTGAGTTTAAGGGTGGAAATAAACTCAGAAATAGAAATAGAAATAGAAATAAACTCAGAAATACCTGTTTCTGTTGGGCTTCTTGAACAGGTGGTGTTCAAGAAGTAGACGACTTTTTTGAATTGGGTTTTATTATAACACAGCATAGGCTTCATAATAATGTATTATGCTATTAAGGTACACTTTCAGCCCTATTAGCACCCAATTGTTATGTTGCAGGAGCATGAATAAACATTTTGCCACTTTGTAATGGAGGTTGATTGGATCATCTTAAAATAATAACATTTCGTATATGATATACGTTTTTTATTTTATTCTGCATATCCAGGCTATATAAAACAACATCAGAATGTTGTAAGGAGAGATTTAACTTCCAGGCATAAGACTGCAGGAAGAAAGTGGAATATCAACTGTGAAAAATCTGTTTAAAAACTACTTTGCAATAAAACAAAAATGGCAAGCAAGCTGCATTTTCTTGTTTTAGGTAATTAAATTTGATTTCTATGATGCCACATTTTTACCTGATATTAACATGACTGCAAACCATCAGTGTTTCCATGCAATCCATCTTAGTATAAAACCAAGCTAGTTTGTTATGTTTGGCTTCTTCTATGGTAAAATCTGAGTTGCTAGGACTTCTAAATAAAATGTATTATTATTATTATGGTAAACATTATTCGTTCAGTGTTGCATGTTGTAGGTCAGGACACACAGAGCATCTTGTCTCTGTCAGCTTGCAACACGCAAGCTGAAATCATATCAGAATGATAAATATCATATTGCCAAATCTGCATTGAATGAGCTACTCTTGACATTCAAAATGGTATTGCAGTTGTGATAACAGCACAAGTGTGCACGACAGAACGGCGTTAGACAGAACTTCCACATTTACTTTCTTTCTCTGTCTGTTCTCTTTCCCACCCCTGTTCATTGGGAGCAATGATCGTCACCTGTCTACAAGTTGGTTAATTTGTAAAAAATACAATGTGAATGCAAACTGCACCAAACAAAAAAAGTAAAGTTTGCATTGGTCCAGACCAAATAGGCAAACACAACCTTATTGGCTGAAAAAAGCCCATTCCATCACTTGGGCTTTTAGGCCTCATCCTGAGAGTGATACATTTCTTGACATCTATTTCTGAAAAATGCTATGTGTTTAATCGATGGCTTATATAGAAATAAACTCATTGCATAAGTGTTTTTTATTATGCTGTTAAGACGAGTGTTAGAATAGACTATACTTTTAAACTTTGATGTAATGGAAGATGTCTAAGGCTAGACTGTCTATAACTAACACATGAAGTAATTACACCACATTAAAATGTGCTAGAAGGAGAGTGCATTTGCTAGTTGAAATTGTTAGATAATTTTATCTGAAAATTCCTTGCTTTGAAAATTGAAAATCACTGCTGATTTGCTCCAAAATGGTTTTTAATTAGCATTTTAGATTTGTCAGTGGAGATTGTTCCCATTATCTATATAATTAAAACACCATTATGCAACATTATATGGATTTACAGGTGAGCAAACGTCCAGTAATACATTTGCAGAAGGTTGTTCTGTTTAAATGTGTGTGATTCAATGAAGTGTGCAGCCTTGCTCTGTGTTGCCTTGAGAACTTGAGCAATCCCGATCTCAGCAAGCGTCTCTCTTTGTAATTATGACTGACATTTCTGAAGTGAATTTTTAACGAGCACACGACGGAAAGTGTTTGTGGCGTTCCCAGGTTAAGAGCAAGCCTCATTGACCTTTAGAGCATCCTATTTGAATGTGATTAGAAAATGGCTAAGTTAAATACCTGTGACATTTCAAAAAAACTGAAGTGTGAGATGAAAATTCGTAATTAGTAGAAACACGGAATTTAAATATAGACTTACGAATGACAAAGAACATTTGAGTTACTTCTGCTCCATGGGTGGCAGAACCAATTCACTGGGCTAGGATACATAAATGTCAGACTGATATATAATTAGGGCATAATATTTGGGAAAAGGACCATGGTTCGAGGAAGGAAACAATTGACAAGGGCGTATTAAAGACTTCAGAACTGAAAACTGGATTTCTTCATTTATCCACAAACCTTTAAAGACTATGCACTTACCTCTGTATATTTGAAAATGTTACGTTATGTAGGTGGTATTCGGTACTTTGTTCATTTTTGATTGTATATTTATTGGTGTTTGTAGTGTGTAAGAACCTAGAAAAGTAACAAATTTTATATTTCAGACCTCTGGTGTGAAGAAAAAAAAAAGTAAAATCATTCATAGTTGTTAACAAAAGACCAGATTCATTGGGGTCTCTATAAAGTGTGTGTATATTTGCACACAATGCAGGGGCACAAATACACATGCATGCCACATTGTTCTGTTTTCTTAGAAAACAATATTTCCTTTCACTACTTTTTCTTTTCTGATTAGGGCATAAAAATATAGATATGACAAATTGGAAAAAAAAAAAAAAGATTATTTTTACAACACAAAGTATTTATGCCTAACATAACTTCATGACAATGTTCAATATCTTTTATGGTTATTTTCTCAAAATAAGCCAAGCGTTAGCTCGTTATCTCCGGGGGGGGGATCCCAGCAGGAGGTTGTATGAAGAGAGATTAACATCCTTGATAAAATCTCATTCTTATCTAATTGCAACCATAAAAACACTCCTTATCCTTGAATACTTCCTGAGGATAGTAAAATCTCAGCTGTGGGAAAGAATATTTAAAAAATAATGTTGCCACAGGTAAAACAAAGCAACACAATGCTCCATATTCTCATTCTCATTATAGTTGTAACAAAAAGATTACTTTATTTGCAGTATAAATTTGTTTCTAACTTGTTTTTAACAGTCTGCTTCTTTTTTTCCCCTGCGTAAATGAAGAAAGCAGTCTTTCAGAAGGATGACAGGGAAATACAACAATAAAATTAATTCAGAAAAGTTCTACCCTATACAGACTCATTGTTTTATTAAGATATATAAAACTGCATTTTTTTTTATCAGGTGGAAAACAGATTATGTCAGTCTATGTGAAGCACTTTCTCCTCCAAATAGCTAAAATTTAAAGTTGATCGTAGTAATAAAAACTTGAGAGGATAGTCGCAAAGATCGCCTGAAAAGCAGCTCTGTTTTCAAGAAGCCACAAAAGCTTTCAGAGCACAAATCTCTGTTTCATGAAAGCTCTGTTACTACCACTTTATTCCCACGCTGCAAGACGCTGAAAAGAAACGATCAGTTAGTGACACCCATAAAAATCTACTGTAATTTTAGAAAATATGCGTTCACATATTTCACCCACAACATAGTATCTAATGCATGGTTTTTGTAGCAAAGATGGTTGTGAACAACATGTTAGAAAAAAATAATCTACATGTCATGGATAAGAGTGATTGATTATTGGTAAAGCAGCCATAAAAACTTATGAACCATTAGGTACACCTTGCCAGTTCTGGTTTGGACCCCTCTTAGTCGTCAGAATGTCTTGAATCCTTCATGAAAGATTGTAGTAAATTATCAGAGATTTTAGTGCATGTTGACTTGAAATCAACGCACAGTCTATTAAAAAAAAACTCTTTGAAAAGAAGATGTGTAAAAGATTTTCCAAATCTGTTATTGACCTCGTAAAAATTATAGCATCAGTTTCCAGTTATAGCTGGCATTCGGAGTGACAGTGTACCTAATAAAATGGCTACTTTTTGCATAAAAGGACATGCAAGCTTATTTTATTCTGTAAAATGAACTATGGTGTAATTCTCATGCATTCCTCCTGCAGTAAACAATTGCATCAGCCGTTCCTTCTTGCAGGAGGCTTACTCCATTCAAAACAAGATCAAGGATCAATGTCAGCCTTGCATTTCGAACTTTAGAGCGTAACATCAACTGTAGATTAACCTTAAGGATTTTGTACTGTACACCTGGAATGTGTGGAAACCTGCAGTGAGCATGTTCAGCTGTACTGTCAGCCTCAAGCCTTTTTAGGCGTTAGTCTACAAGCTGGGCACATTTTTTTTTTCTTGTTTCAGGCAGATCAATCAAACTCAAGTTAGAGAAGGGACTTGGTTCACTGCAGTTCTTCCCAAAAGACCTCACACTGCCTTAATGTTCAAAAACATCTGAAGAGTCACACCAATACTTTTTGTGTTTTCCTCAGGCTAGGCTGTGTGTTCTTTTGTTTTGGTATTGTTAACTAAAATGTAAAATGTATCATAATCTTAGGGATGACTTTCTCTCAGAATTACAGTGCATTATATATATATATATATGTATGTATATATATGGCACCAGCACCCCTCCCGACCCCACTAAGGGACAAGGCGTATAGATAGATAGATAGATAGATAGATAGATAGATAGAATTCCATCTCACAGCACTGTCCAAGAGGCAGAAAAAAAATCCCAACATAAGGATGCTGCCATCCGTCTGTAAAAGAGCAGAAATAGTGTTAATGAGCTGATGCTGTCTGCCCAGTTCCCCCTTGCAGGCTGCTTGGTTTAGAGGTCAGATAGTCAAACCTTCCAGCCCTAATGGCTCAACTTGGCTTGGAAGACCAAGTATAGGAAAATGTATGTGGTCGCCAATGTCTTATATGTTAAATAGATGGAGGCTAATAGAATAGAATAGTGTAAATGGCTTTTATTGACCCACTGTGAGGAAGCATCTTGCTACTGGTATGTTTTCTTAGAAAAGTGCTTAAACACCAAGTTTTTGGTTTTCACTTGATATTACATTAACTACGTAAACCTTATAGAAAGTCATTTTAAAGAGGAACACCCTGACAAACAAAACAAAGCAAACATGATTCAATGTCTTTTAAAGCTCATTTACTTTACTTTCTGTGTTTAAAAGAAAATTTTGCAAAATGTGAATAAAATGTGTTGCGATATAGGTACTGTGATAGCATTGACATCAAGATTGCTTTATGATATTAGGTATTTAAAATATGTCATAGTCCAACTTTATTTGAAAACTCTAAGAAATCTTGGAAGTGAAACAGAATCCTGATCTTAGATCAAGGAGACTTTACTATTAATTTCATGATAAAACATAATGGATTAACCGGTGCATTTTAAAAAAGTTCATATTAAAACTCTTAATAAATATTTTAATTTTGCAGACTGTATAGTCCTGTTTGCATTTATAAGTTTCCCAAAGGCCCGATACATATAGGATGCACCAGTGTTCACTATTTGTTTTAAAATTATTATTTTCTAAATAATGAAGACCTTTGATTCCATTGAATTATAACACCATCATAAAACACATTATAATATGAAAAACGCAAGAGAGCTTGAATTCCTCTCATCGTTGAAAAGAATGTTAACTTTATTATGGCCAATGTTAATCATCTGGAAGATAAACAATTCAAGAAAATCTTCATTAAACAACAAACAACTATGCAGAGTTCAGTCTTTAACATATTGTCACAATCCAACTCCAAAACTCTCAGTTCTGGCAGCATATATTATGAACCGTTCCTGGAAGGCTCCTGGAAAAGATTATTCTGTGGAAAATGAGTTTTGCTGATGTGCAGGAAAGATGTGGCTTAATGGCTCTGATGATTCCAGTCTATATTACTCTCCACAATACTTTATGAAGAACATTTCATACCGAATTAAAATGGAAATTATGCTTGATGGTGAGAATGTGAATATTAAAAACCTGCTATTAAAAGTAATATTAGGAAATGGATCTTTTGTTGATAACAGCAGGAAACCTAGCTTTGATCTTTAAAGAATGCCTCTTTACGTGCACTCCACAATCATACCACAAAGATATTGACAAGATTTTATAAAATATCTCCTTCGAGTGATTATCAGAGATGCTTACCTTTGTCTAGTAGTCTATAGTAAAAGATAATCCTTGCCACTGGTGAATAAATTATGGCAAGAGTATCACGATTTCTGAGAGTTTTCTTTGAAATCCACACAAATGAGCTTACGTAACAGACAGAAATAATTATTCTTAAATTGGCTGGTCGACAATTTGAAGTCAGAAAGTCAGAACAGAAATGCTAATAAAAGTCACAGAGAGTGACAGAATGAGGCTGTCTGTGGTGGAGTTGGCTCTCTAAGTGAACTGGTGAAAGGATGGAAATAAATGTCATTGAAGACAAAGCAGTCATAGTGATAATAGCAGGACGATTTCTTTGCAGCTGGGGAATTTTTTTTCTTCCTATAAAGTTTTCACTAAAAAGAAGAATAAAGCTCCCTCAGCAGCTATCGGTTTCCATTCCTTTTTTTAACAAATGTCTTCTGATTTTAGAGCTATGATTTTTAGTGTTACATAAATGGACCTTAATAACGGTTATCATCGCATTTCTATGTAAATGTCCGCCCCACGCACCCACGGCAAACCACAGCAAACCACACAGCCTTTGTCAGAGGGTGAAATTTAAAAGTCAGATATGAATCAATACAATAGATTGTGTGTTTGTAGGTAGTGCACTTCTACTTGTCAGTGAATTCTCTAAGGCATCAAAGTTTTAGGAAAAGTTTTCCTCGACAGTGTTTTTTTTTATTTTTTTTATCCCAAATGTTCATGAGGCAGAACTCTATTTTCCTATATAGTAACTGTCTCTGTTTCTGATTTGAAGAAACTTGATTCTTCAACTCAGTGGTTTGAGCAAGTGTCATTCTTTCTCAATGTCAGAATTAATGTATTTACTGCCAAAGACATCTGGATCCTTCTACTTGCAAAAGTAAAATATATATAATCTATACCCTTTTTCTGTTTAATAAAAAAAGTTATGTGGCATCACATCATCTCATCAGTTGGTCTTTTTCAAGGGAAATGTTTATATTCACAAATGTACAGAAAAGGATTAGAGCATCTGAAAGAATATATATATATATATATATATATATATATGTATATATATTCTTTATATATATGTATATATACTATATATATATATATATATATATATATGTATAAGAGTTAGGGTTAGGATACTGACTTTCAGTGGATTTAATCGTCTTCCATACAAATATGATTATGGTTAATTTTGAGTACTGTATATTTATAAAAAATATTTATATGTATTATAAAATTTTTTTATGAAGATTGTTAAAGCTTAATCTAGTTTGAGAAATATGTGAAAAAAACTGAAAAATAACACATCTTTACCACTGCTACAGTTAAGCACAATATTATTTATATCCCTTACAGATTTGGATTTCAAATTATTTCATGTAATCAAGAAGTTTGTTTCTGATCGGAAATGAGAGATATTTCTCAAAATATGATGTAGAAGAAGGATTAAAAAAAGTTATTTCTATCCTTCTCAAAACTTTTTCAGATTTTTTTTTAAATCATTATTTTTGGCTTTACAGCAAGCAAAGCCTTTTTTAAATTGCTGACCAACATTTTGCATGTTTCCACTAGTATATTGACATTTAGTCTCCTATATTAGCTCACAGTGTTAGAATTTGGAGGGCCTCTTTGCAATCACCCTAATATGTAGCTACCTGCTAAGCCATAACTCTAGTTGGAGCAAAACGTTCTCCAGAACATGGAGAACTTAAAAGGTTAGTTAAAACATACATCCTCCAGGCGTTGGAATAATTAATATAACAGTGTATATGTCATAATAATTTGCTTGGAGCTTGTTCTGTTGCATCACTGTTTTTGAAATAGTTGCATATTTTAAATTTACATAAAATTGAAAACACCTAATGGTTACATAGTTTTGAATTTCTTTGGAAATGTATAAAAATAATGTTTGCAAAGCATCAGCTAATTTGAAATATACATGTATATATATTTGGGCCCCGAAAACGTCTGTGCCCTAAACTAGCTTCTCAGCCCTACTAAAGTCTGGACCAGCTATTGTGTGAATATTAATCTTCATGTAATTGGAATGATTTCCTCTCCATGTGTCTGCAGGAATCAGTTGTGTTGGGGAAGATGGGGAGCCAGCCAACATGACAGAGTGCCTGCAATGGGCTGGACCCTTTCCCTCTCAGATTAGAGAATGTCGGGTGGCGTGCAAGGACGACTGCACTCTGACTGCTTGGTCCAAGTTTTCTGAATGCACCGAATGTGGCGGCTCACGCACTCGTAGGCGTTCGCTTGTAGGTACGGACTTTTCTTTTACTTTTAATCTCGTAGGGACATTAACGTCATGCAAAAACAGCTGCTTCATTCATTACTCCAGAAACGATTAGGTCTTCCTCCGAGGTCAAACGTTTTCACATTGCTGCTGCAGGATTTCATTGATATTGCTGACTGTGACTTTAGAAATAAATTAAAGCCGAGAAGATGAAAGCTTTTGTCAAGCCTGACTATTGAGTGAGAGGTTGCAGCTATTTCCTCAAGGCGACCTTTGGACAGCCTGATCCTTATCGATCTCACCAAGGCAGCAGCAGACAGGATTTATTTGTTGCCTCTTGGACAGCACTAATTGCTGCATATTCTTCATATACTCAAAAGCATGTAGACTTTGGTGTACCATTTGCAATAAACATTGCCTAAGCTGTAATTCAGGTCGTCTTACTATAACTTTACACTGTCCCTGTTAGCATTTCACCAGGTCGAAATTAGCTCTTTATAGCTTGTTATCCCCAATTTCTGTGCAGATGGCAGAATATGAATTGCATGTCATGGTTCCAGACCAGACTGGATACTATTTGTCCTCATGAATATTTAATCTTATGCTGAAGGGGTTGTAGTAAACTTAACCTCTCTCCCCTCATAACGTTCTGAGAAACTAAGACTTGACATCAGACATTGCTTTCTGGTGGGTTTCCCTGGGAATAATTTGTTCTAATTCTGATTACGCTATGCCGGTTATAAAAGGTCTTTTGAGGATTTCAACTGATTATGCCAAATTCAGTGCTTGCTTAAATTTCTCTGTCACAGAGATTGATGGGTAGCGGATGAGCTCTGTGTTTTTTTGTAAAGCTCCAGTATATGGTTAAGGAAGTTGGCAGCATACTAAGGCCTACGCTTAGACACTTCATCTGTTTTGTAAAGCCTCCTTGAGCTCGATGCTGACTACTTTCTCTGTATCTGAAGTGGAAGTTATTTTAGAGCCAAAAAGCTCTTTAACAAAAGACTATTCAGTTGTACCATGTGGCTATTCAGTTTCATGAATGTCAGCTGAAGTCAATGTACTTTAGTGGACATCAAAGCTGATATATCCAAAAATAACCCACTCCTAGCTGCAATTCAGACAGAAAATTAAGGATCTAAATATGATATGGATGAGGTTAAAAAATTTAAATTTGAATAAAAATATTTCTTTAATTTATTCGCTTCTCCATTTACTTCGGTCCTCCAGTGGCCATGTCAGATAAATAAGAAAGAAACAGAAGCGCTTGCCACATACAAACTAACCAAACTCAAAACTAAAACATAATTAGACTTACCTGTTAATTCGATGTGTTTTTTTTCAGACTGTTGAAGGATGTCAAGAAAAAACAAGTATATAAAAAAAAAACCTGCAGTTAGTATTCTGAGATGTGACATTTACCATTTTAAAATAAAGTTACCACTGACAAGGAGTCGGCAGTGAAAATAAATCAGGAATATTTGAGCCACCAAGGTGCACTCTGTTGGTGGAAAAAAAATTAACAAAAAGGTCACTTTGTTAAATTCTGCTTATAAAAACAGTGGCTGTATTAGAGGTTGTGCTCTGCTGAAAGATATTAGGCAGTTTCGTGGTAAGTAGATATTGAAATAATTCAAAATATGTTAATGGATGTTTACAGCATTATTAATATTATAATTTAGTATAAACGTTTAGAATCTACAGATTATTTGTGATATAACAGTTTTAAATCTGTGGATCTCTAATCCACCACACTTGTAGATGTTTGTTTTGTGTGCTGTTTGCAACTATTGTGCTTAACAACTGGAGAAAAAATGTTCTCTATGTCATATTCCTTATAACCACAGTTTGTGTAACAAACTGCCCTGGACTGAAAGAAGAAGAAAAAACATAAAATGAGCAGCTGCCCCTGCTCTGTGTTTTGTCAACCTCTGACACTTCCACATGTCTGCTCTCCCACATGTCGTAAAGAACACATAAATCACTGACTTTGTACCTTACGCTTTTGAAGCTATACCTCAGACTATAGGCTTTGGGGAATTAAATACCACAAATTACATTTGGCATGAATAGAAGTATATGCCTTTCTCTGTCAGACACTAGCTCTGTTCGGGTCTGGTAGAGTAGCACAGTCATTTTCTGACCTGCTGGTTTTCTTTGTGGAATTTGCATGTTGATGCCTTATGGAGCTCCACTTCCACCAATCCTAAAGACATGCAAATTACATGAATGTATGGCTGCCTGTAGGTGGTAGTACATTAATATATGTATGATGGGTTTGCCATTATGTAGTGCATCTATGCTCATTATTAGCAGTGCTAGGGAGTGTTTTACTGCTTGTTAAATACGAAATGGATTAAATATAATCTTTAATTGACATCGATGTGTTTATATAATTACACTGAATAAATTTTGCCATAATAGGGGTGAAAAAGCTTTTATGAAAAGGCTAAAATTCAAAACATTTTTTATAAAGCATTCATGGTTCCTCTTTCATTGTGACTCATAAGCCATGTTTCCGTTAATGGTTTTTTATTCGCGCTGTAAAATTTCGAATTAGAAAAGGTTGATGGAGAAAATTTTAAATACCTCCCCTTTTCTTCACAAAAAAGCTTTTAAGCCCACGTGTAGTGGTTTTTAACTTTTTTGATAAAAGAGTTAGTGCCATACAAGGCAGATGGAAACCCCTTTTTTTCAAATAAGTTCTGATTTAGCGACCGTTCCAATTTACTGCTGGGTTTGTGCCTTATGAGTGGCAACTAACTTAGAAAAAATTGGTTTTAAAATTTTTCTGTCTCTGTTTTTTTTTTTTTTTTAATGGTCAAATAGGGAAAATGTTTTGTTAACACAACTTGTGAGTGGAAAACCCCTGAGTGGGTCTGTGCCTTAGAGGCACGAAGCTAATGTCAAAGTACCAACTCCCAGCTGGGAGGGGAGGACTCTCCATTTTCTTTTAAATGTGTGGTCCATACTACTTCATCTTGTGAAGAGGCTGCAACTTCCAACTATAACTTAGTCAAGTTATAGTTGGAAGCTTTGGTGGCCTAAATTGTTTGTCAAAACAGTCTGAAGCAACAAAATATGACTCTGTGTTTAGTATTATTCACTGAGGCCTTAAAAAAGTTGTACAAAGTTATACAGTCAAATTTAATAGCTTAGAATATTGAAAGTTTTTTTTCTGTATCTCAGCTGATAAAGGGAAACAAAATATACAAATTACACACAGAATAATGTTTTCAAGCCTTTATTTCTGTCAGTTGTGATGATTTTTCAACTACAGCCAATGAAAGTGAAACATTAAAAATTAGAATCAATAAAAATAATTTTTATACAGAAATACGGGATTAATAAAATATATGTTTAAAACCTATTTAACCGTTCTTCCTAATGTATTGAATATGACTGCATATCTTTGATGTTTAAATACACTGATTTGTGCTTATAGTAAACTTATCAGACACAGATTGTTTTAAGACAAACACAGAAATGAATATTTTGTTGCCAAACACTTGTGGATTTGTAGCCATATTCCCCTGCAATATGTTGTGATTCATAGTGATTCAAACGGGAATTATGTCTCCCACTGATCAGAGATTAGACATGCGTGTGTTAGAGCTTAACTGCAGATAAATGGTTTAACTAATCTATCCAGCATTGGAGCTGTTTGCAATTGCTCTTAGTCCTTTTAGTCAGAATTAGCTTTTAAATATCTGAATTATGCTAGAATAGTTGCATTTAGAAATACTGTAGATGGTATTGACAATATCCCATTTAGGATTGTAACTTCTTTCATTTAACTAAACTTTATGTCTTAATTTGTTGTTTTCTAATGATCATACATAACCTTATTGTTTTCATTGTGTAGTTTTGAAATCTTGTTTGTTTTTTCTTTAATATTACAGTTTAAATTTATATTAATGTACAAAATTTACACTTTCTACCTTGTGATGCACTGCACTGATGATAACCTGATGAAATGTTAAACTTACATTTTAAAATGCTCTTCTGAGAAAATAATTTGCACAATGTGAGCTTGAAAGGTTTTATCTCTCTATATAAAAAGATTAGAAAAGAGTGAAATTTTAAGAGTAAAACTTTTATGGTACCAAATACGTATAACATCTGTAGGTAACCTTTTTTGAAAATTTTGTTTTTTTTTTCATATTTGTTAAAACTATTACTTTGTTATGACCGTATAATATGAGTCAATTAATCATTAGGTATGTAGTCAAAACATTTAAGTTGCATTATCATAAAACAAAAGCTTCATTTTTATTCATTATCTAAACAGCAAATAGCACAGAAATTTTAAAACCGATGACATACATATTGGCTTTTGATATTTGTCACACCAGTCTAATTTGTTTGTAAGGTAGTTTATCCTGGGCCACAATCTTACAAAATTTCTCTTTCACAGATGTGTTGTTTTTTTTAAACCCTCATCTGGCAAGGCTAAACAGAACTATGTCTGCACATTTCCATGTGCAAGTTGTGCATTAGTCGAACTCACCTGAGGAATTTAAGTCAGAAATGATGCACGTAGTTTCAGAATGAGCTGAAAATTGCTGATTTCAAATGCTGACTGTTTGTGATGCCTGGAGTAACACGGTCGCCATCGATGTCCTTGTCGAAGTGAAGTAATGTCGCATTGGTACTTTTCAATCAGCCACCAGCAGTGGTGTACATTGAACAGATTGCTAGTGGATTGCGGTGTGACAGCAGCGTATTCTCACTCTGGGAGGAATGTTTGCAATCAGAACCACTTCAGAAACAGATGGGCAGCTCAGCGGCTGCGAACTCAAGAGGATGACAACACCATGGTGCCATGAGACAAATGCGCCTGCATCGGAGGAGCAAGAGTTCACTTCTTTAACTCTTTCATATTTTTACTTCTCTGTCTGCTCTTTCCATCTGGAGCAGGCCAAGAAATTGCAAATAGCAAGTTTGTTTTACAGTACACAAAGTAATTACTTTGATTGTGACTGTTATGTTGTAATTAGTTTATACTTAAGGGATTCAAATTCATTAAAGCTCTTACTATTTGGTTCTTAATGGGTATGTGATATTCTTTTTAACTTCACAGCCAGTCCGTAACAATCTCCATTTTGACACTGTACCAGCAAGCAAACAATATAATGCCATTTGGTGTTTCTTTGTGAAGCAGTTAATGTTTAATCTATTTCCCATTCAGGCAATGAGAAAAACAGTTTGGGTGTAAAAGCAAAGGTAGAGGTCAAGTGAAGCTTCCTTTATAGTCTTGTTTATTGTAAGGTTATAGTGGCGTTGTTGTGTTTTTGTTTATGTGGGACAGGTAGAAGGTGTCCTGATCTAATCCCACGTGTTGGTTCAGAGTCAAAAGCGGTATTTTTAAATGATGTATGATAGAATAAGGTATACGAGTCCTTGTATGATCTATGTTCATATGCATAGGTTCAAGAAATTGAGTATTTAAGGGTTTTTTTAGACTTAGAAAGACTCTACTGCTGTTCCTATTCTGTCAGTCATGTGACCATCTCTGTGCTCTAGTCAGATATGTCCAGCATCGACCTTCACAATGTTCAAAGAAACTTCCATGTTGATGATGCAGATATGAATTTACAATAACATTGCAGGGTTCACTTTTTTGTTAGTATTGTCTTCCCATGACTTCCTGGTACATAAATTATTTTGGTGACAGAAAGCACGCACACCAGTTAGGACAGTCTCTTGTATCAAGAAAAATGTCGAGCGACTGCAGCATCCTGACTAATATTAAAGTTGAAAATTTAAAACCGAACTAAAAACAAATAAAATGGTCACTTTGTTTTTAGCTGTCTTTCACCAGTTATGTTTATTTTTGTAAAATGATTTTATATAACGCTAGCCATATCTTTATTTTATTACATTTCTAGTTTGACTTGATAAAAAAAAAAAAAAATCTAACAATATAATTGAGTTAATTTTTTGCTCAGGTATTATACAAGTTGTTCAAATTAAATATGAACTTTAGTTTAATTAAAATTTTTGTCCTAATTTTTGGTGATAGTTGTATTATTTTATACAAGATTTCAAAACCCTTTCTGAATAAAACTACTACTTCTGTCTGGTATGGCTAAAAGATGATTTATAAGAATATTTTATTGATGGATCAGTTGATTTAGATGGTAAAAAATCATGTGTGTACAGGAAGGACATGGCACCTCCATGCAGAAAGGCCACAGGCCAGGAACACAGGACCTTCTTGCTGCAAGGCAACAGTGCTACGAACTGTGCC
This sequence comes from Girardinus metallicus, assembly GCA_903067095.1. NCBI lineage: Eukaryota > Metazoa > Chordata > Actinopteri > Cyprinodontiformes > Poeciliidae > Girardinus > Girardinus metallicus. The sequence continues at coordinate 2,965 of CAEGAE010094421.1, read as the reverse complement.
ACTGTGCAACCCCCAGGCTAAAACCAGATAGCTTATTAGCTTGTTTCTGTAAATGAAAGAGGAGATTTCCCCAACATTTACTCCAGAGAACAAAAAAAAAACAACAAATTATTGACTGGCAACACTTTGATTTATTTTTAAAGAGTCAAAACAAAGATCAAAGTGGTTATTTTCCACACGTCAGTCTGTGAGAATCTGCTATTTATCATGATGATTAGAATATATTTTCTATTTTATTTTTTGTAACCAAACTCTTAAATACTCATCCAAATTGACTCTTGTATTATCAGATTTTCAGAAATCCTGTGTTTGCATAATAATCCTTCCAAAGTCAATACCTGCTTATCTTTGAGGAGTAGCAAAGAGGTTGGTCCTTATATCCAAGAGTCATTTGGTTATAGGGTTGGTAGACACTTAACAAGTTAGCAGCCAATCAAAAGACAAAACAGGACAGACAACCAAGCAGACACTCACTCATTGGTGCAATTTAGAGCTACCAATCGACCTGACATTCATGATTTTGTACTATTATTAGCCTATCTCAGTGTTTATTGTTTATGGGTTGAATATTTGACCACAAGAAATGAGCACAAACATCCTAAATGACAGTTATTTTATTACATATTGACATTTCCAAAAGTAACTTAGAAATGCTATTTAGTACCTTTACTAAATAGCACTTTGGTTAGTGTTAGCCTAAATGAAATTTTCCTACAACAGGGTTCTTGAGTTTTTAGGTGTTTTTAGGTTTTGTCTTAAAACGCATTCAATGTTACAGTTAGTTAGGTATTGCCTGCCATGACATTAACAATTCATTTCAGTTTATTTATATAGCACTGTCTCATCTGCAAACATTAAATTTGTTGGATCAGGTTGTTTATAAAACAATGCACTTGGTTATTGAGTGCTTTATGACTTAGAGACTTTTTATTCATGTCTTTCTCCTGTGGGATTTTTTTGGGGGGGATGTTTTGAGAAATATGTTTAGCAACGTAGCATTACCGTATGTTGAATAAATCCCTGTATGGCAAAATATTTTGCTTTTCAATGTCAAATTGAGCCAGTTGCAGGATTTTGTTACTTGCTACGAAGAGTCTTGAAACCCTGTCAAGAGTGTTGTCCTTTCAAATCAATCAAATCAATTATTTGCTTAATATTGACAAGGACATGAAGAGGAAATGACAGCTGAGTTTTTTTTAAACATTGCCCTACAGCCTTAGTGTGTCACTGAATGAAGAATATTCATAAATATAAACCAGCATGGTTGTCATTTATGTGTATTTTGTTCTGCAGAACACTAGCCAGAGCATGCAGCTGAAGAACATGTAGGAACATTTTATTTTATCAAAAATTGTTCGGAATGAAGCAGAACATCTTATGCAACATTTCAATGTCACTGTTTATTTCTTTGCCAGAGCATGTTAAGGGAATATTAAAAGTGTAATCCACCCTGGTAAAAATGATATAAAAACGTGAGAACCCAATATGTTATTTCATAACTTTGTTCATCTTTAATATGGTAAATGGACTGAATTTATGCACCACTTTACTAGTCATTCTAACCACCCAAAGCACTTCAGACAACTTAAGGTTAAGTACCTTGCCCAGGGACGCACTAACAAGAGATAAGAGAAAGCTGAAATCAAACCCATGATGTTCCAGTTGTAGGACAACTACACTACACACTGAGCCACAGTCGCCACACGCACAGTTCAAATTTAAAACAAACCTTGAGACGGAAATTAATAAAACAAACAAAAAAACCCCGCATCAAGCTGGTTGCAGATGTGTGTACCCAGTTAAACTAATCCCTTCATGATTCATCTTTCGTTCAATTTCAGCACTCAGTTACCTTTGCTTGGAATCAATCATCATCCCATATCTTGACTTGACAATTATTCACCAGTTTGATTGTTCTTGGTAACCCTCTTGGTTACCTGCTTGTCTTTTAATCAATTATGTAAAGGGAGTTTTGTAGCTGTTTCACTGTGCCTTTAAAGCACAGTGCTGTGGATGTTGCGCTGAGCCACGTCGAGCTTTTTCCTGTATAATATCTTTGTACAATGGAATCATTTTGATCATTTCTGGCAGTTTTGCTCTACTTGATTCTTTTAGTTTGCCTACATGTTTCTGTAATCATTTTAACATGGCTGGAGTCATTTATCACAAAGACCATTATAAAAGACACATGTTGACGTTTAACATTCACTGTACATGTTTCATGAGAGAAGAGAAACCTTTCAAACTGAAGTCTGGTGGAGTCAAATTATGTTGAGGCTAGTGTACACTTCAAGTGTTTTCAATCAATTTCAGTAGTGACTGAGAATGATTGCATGTTTGTTAATGCCTGCATTTAGTTTGTTGTAAATCCTGAGACATACAAATTTTTATTTTGAAACAGTTAAATGGTTGAAATATCCCCCAAGTAGGTCATTCAGTTCAGCAGATCTCTGATAATGAGCCATCAAATTAATGTGTTTGTGTTGAAGCAGGGAAACATGAAAGGCATAAAGGGTATTGAGTCCCAAGGACCTGGACAGGGGAAAAAAGAAAGTCAGAACCTCTTCCTGCAGGCATTGAGATAATTGCCCTATTGACAATTCTTCAACCAAACAACACTTTTGCCTGACATTGCTGACAACTACTTTCAGGATGCTCTATAATCATCTCCTTTAAAATTCATGGCTAAGTCAATTAAAAGGCCACAGAAAATTGCTGGTTGTCCAAGTTGCATTAAAAATGTTGACATATGTTTTCAAATTACACTTACAGACATTAACGCATGATAATCTCAGAGTAATGGTTTTTCTTTTCAATTTATTTATATTTTAATTGAACAAAGTATAGTTGAGACATGCAAATGAATAAAAAACATTTATGCAGTTATTTTTCGTTTTATCACAAATGCCTTTTGGTAACTCCTTTTGAAATTAATCTATTATATATATAGTGATATTAAAATGCT
>CAEGAE010094394.1:0-10831 GCA_903067095.1 Girardinus metallicus | reverse complement strand
GAACAAAAACAACTCCGCCGAGACTGAGCCATTTTCCTAGCCTTTTAATGCTAACGCTATAGCCACCGGAAGTTGTCCAACCCCACATCCGCTTTAAAACGCGGAAGCGTGAAAAATGTCTATTGTTAATGTTAAATAATACAGAAGAATCAAACTGCATGTGGACCCGACAGCGCCTCCTGCAGGAAGGAGGAGTCAGCGGCTCCGTAGCTTTAAAACAGAGCGTAGATAAAACTGAGGTAATACGTAGTTATTGGTATTGAATTATCCTTCCACTGAAGCACAACAGTTAATATTTATAACTACGTTCAAAACAAAGTGACTCTTTCAAACCTTCCTGAATGGGAAACCTGAAAAACTCACTTTGACCATTTTTTCTGAGACAATAAAACTTCTTTTGAAAATGTTCATATTTACATTTGAACTTTGCAAAGTTAATCATCGTGATTAATCCAATTAATTGAGTTCTGAGATCGATTGACAGAACTATTATTCCTGCAACAGCAAAATCTCAAAGTACATTTTGCCAGATCCGGTAGTGAGAGTCAATGTAAGGAGGGCTGGAAAAGCAGCATCTCTGGACCACGCTGTCTCCATGGCAACCAGTAGACCTGATCACCATGGTAACTGGTAGTTTAGGAGCCTTATCCGCCCTACGGAGGTAAAAACGAGGCGTTTCCTGAACTCCGGGTGGGAAAGCGGCACTCAGAATATTTACTGGTTTCTCTCGACCCGATCTGGTTAAACTTGTTCTGATGGTTCTGTTGTCGGGTCTTCCGGTCCGGTCGGCCGCTGGAGGACCAGCGGTGGAGTCTCACCTGGAAGAGTTTCTGCGCCTCAGGGACTTTGTTCTTCAGGTTCCTGCTGGAGCTGCTGAAGGCCCGGTCGGCCCGGTCGGCCCGGACGGCCCGGACGGCCCGGACGGCCCGGACGGCCCGGTCGGCCCGGACGGCCCGGACGGCCGCCACAGGAACGTTCTGGAAACACAAACGGTACCGCTGTTAAATCTGCTGAGCTTCTGAAGAGATGAAGGAAAACATTTAACCAAGAAGGAAACAGAATCAGCTGCAGAGACTCCAGGTTCAGCCGCACTAATCAGCTTTTCCTAAGCATGCAAAACGTTCTGCAGGTTCTCTAATAGCTGATCAATAACTTTGATCTGTGACCTGCAGAATGTAAATCCTGAAACCAGAGGAAATCCAGGGACCAATCAGAGCCGATCGATCAGGTTGTTCCTGGTTTCTGTCTAGTTTGGAGAAAATGAAAAGTTTTTGTTCATTTTTCCTCCTTTGAATTGTTTGTTTTCCCTTCAGGATAATAAATAATAATCCAGATTATTTATTCTGGAGTAATCTGAGCTCCGGTGCTGCTTCTGGACTCATCCCAGCCAGACGGATGGAGTTCCAATCCATTCTGGTTCTGGTTCTGGTTCTGGTTCTATCGGATCATTTCTGTTTAAATATTATTTCCAGATCGGATCTAATCTGGATGAACTTTTCTAGAACTGAATTGAATGAGTTAAATAAACAAACTAATGGTGCAGTGGCCTAGTCAAAGTCTAGTCCTGAAGAGAGCTGGGCTTTGACTAGGCCAAGCTAGAGCAAAAGCTAGGCTGTCTCTTTAAGAACCTGCATGTCTCTCTGTTCACAGAGAGACATGCAGACTGGACAGCTGGAGGCGGGACTTCCTGCACCAGAGCCAATCCCGTCGCAGTAACACGACACCAGAACCAATCAGAGAGCAGAACTCGTCCTGAAGGACAAAATAAACAAAACAGCACAAAGATCAGCTGGGGGTCATCAGCTGACCAGAACCGGACCGACTGGGTCTAACGGGGTGAAAGGTCATTAAGGTGGAGAAATTCAGAAAAAGATCTTTAGAAATAAATTTACTTTTTTTCCATGAAATTTGAATCAGAGATTTCAGAGGAAAACTTTTTACTGCAAAGGATTTATGACGAACTTTGATCTGAAAACACGAGACAAAGATTAACAGAGTTAACCTTGAAGGTTCTGGCCCGGGTCAGAGCTGCAGAACCAGAACCTGAACAGACGATACGGTTCCTGTGAATTCAGCAGGAGCAGAAAATAATTTCCTCTGAAGCTGCTGAGAAGTTTCTGCTTTTTGTGACATTAAAGTTTTCAAGGAAAATCTGAACAAAAATTCAGGCGTGAAGAAGAAAACGTCGTGGGCGGTCCGGGTCTGACTCGGTGGCGCCGCCCTGGAGGTGGAGCTCTAAACGGCATATGTCCAGCATGTGTGGGGTCTGCAGAGCTACTAGCTAGCTTTTTCATGACCTTTGACCTGTAGCAGTCCTGGATGGAGGGTCAAGACCGTCTCTGCTGACTGATGGGTCCCTGGATTCCGGACCGGTTCTGGTTCCGGTCACACCGTGACACAAACGGAGGAAGAGAACACTGAGGAATGGGACAGGCTAATTCCTGGAGCTGCCGTTTAAACGTTTATGAAAAAATGGCCAGAATTTTAACAAATATGGAGAAAAACATGAAATATTTCATCATCATGCAGAAGATAAAAGACACATGAATCCAGAAAAAGGCAGCAGGGACGTTTCGTGTGTCCGTCTGCAGCGCCGCATGCCGCCGTCATGGCGGACGTGCGGCGCTGCACTCGGCCCAGCAGGTGAGCAGCAGGTGTGTGTCTGAGGCGGAACCGTTGAACCTGCAGCCGGTGTTCCGGCTCGGATCGTATCTCTGCCCCACCCCCACACGGCGACCCCTCGGGGTCAGAGCCGCCCTGCTGCTAAACGGGTCAAAGTTCACCTCAAACCGATCACAAAACAGGAGAAGAAGAAGAAGAGCCGCGCTCACCAGAAGGCGATTCATGTCGAGCTGCTGCCTGCGTTACCTTCAGAAGGACACACACTCACACACTTCCTGGCTGTCGGAGTTTCTGAGCGTCTGCCAAACTACGATCAGCTGCAGAGGCCAAACTGCCTGCAGGAAGGGAGAGCGACAGCTGCAGCTGCACGTACGCACACACACACACACACACACACACACACACACACACACACACACACACACACACACACACACACACACACACACACATGTTTGCGTGGCTATATTTGTGGGGACTTTCCATTGACTTCCTTTCATTTCTACAGCCTAACCTTTACCATTACATAACTAACCCTAACCAACCAAAACTCAATTCACACCTTAGTCCTAAATCTGACCCCTGACCCAGAAACAGCGTTTCCCCTTGTGGGGACCAGGCTTCGGTCCCACAGGGAGCAATTGGTCCCCACAACGTAATATGTGTCAGGAAAATCGTCTCCACAAGATATTACAAACAAACGCACACACCCCTACACACACACACACCCCCTCTGTCCCTGCTGGACATATTTACTGCCCTGCCTGCAGCTCAGCTGATAACAGCAGCAAGGCTGCCACAGAGAGAACCGGTTCTGGTTCTGGTTCTGGACTGAGGCAGACCAGGATTCAAACCCACAACCTTCATGCTGCCGGGCAGCAGTGGCACCAGCCGGGTTCTGCTGGTCTGCAGGACGTTTGAACTTTTCAAGCTGGTGAAATGGTTTTGTGCTAAAACTTTCTTGCTATGATATATTAATCCAAGTTTAAAGGTCAAGAGGTCAAGAGGTCAAGCTCCTCCCTGTCTCCCACAATCCCCAAACCTCAATGTTGGTGTCAAATGTTTGTACCGCTGTCACTTTAAAGATATGAATAATAAAATTAAAAAAGGTCAGAGGTCAACCAAAATCAATCATTGGTATAAATCAACTCTGCTGGTTTGTGCGACAGTCATTTTGTTTGATTTCATAAATGTAGGAGGGCTGGTCGACCTCTGATGACCTCTGGAAACGTTTTTATTAATACCTTTGAAATGCCTGCGGCACAAACCAGTTTCCTTTGTTTGGGGAAACGATGGGAACGTCACTCAGGCTGGATTTAGAGCCGATTTAAAATCCACAAAAACATCAAAACCACCGGCGGGACGAGCAGAGAGTCGCTGCTGCTAGTCTGCAGGGAAGGAAAACGCTTCACCCCGGAACCAGCTCAAAACCAGCATGGTTCTGATTATTCTGTTGGTTCTGCTGGTTCTGGAGGCCCGACCCGGATCAGCCCCTCGGTTCTGAGGAAGTGTGAATCAAAGGTCTTTTTATAGTTTGTGAAAGAGGCGCCCCTGCTGGGCCGGAAGCAGAAGCGGCTCTGAGCTGCTGCTGCTGCTGAGGGGATTCGTCTCACTTCTTCATTTCCAGTTGACGGAGCTGCAGATCGGTGAGTTCTTCATTTTCTGCTTACCAACAAAAACATTTTAAACCAGATCCAGTCGCCGAAATCAGGGAAACGTGAAGCTTTGTTATCCTCATTTATTCAAACTTCTGCAGATTTAGATTCAAAATGTTTTTATTTAACCCAGAAGTTTGTTTCTGACGAGAAATGAAGCAGATTTTTAATGAAACAAGACGATCTGCTTTGGATAAAACCTTTGTAAATTGAGAATCTCCTCACATTCTGTCAGATAATCAACAGAATCTCATGTTTCTGGTGTTTTACTTGATGGGGAGGATCCCTCTAGCGCCCCCCACAGGCTCACTGCCTTCCCTTCCAGAGGACCTGAACCTGAATCTGCGCGGTGTGAATACTTTGAGCTCACCGGCCAGCAGCAGGTTGTTGACCCAGATGTCCCGCTCAGTGCTGCCCCTGCTGGTCACTCTGGGTCCGGCTCTTCTCTTCCTGCTGCTCCCTCGCGGCTCCGTGACGCAACAGGAACTGTGGGAGGACTACAAATATGGCCGCCACAGCGCCGAGCTGCTGCAGCGCAACTGCAGCTGGAGATGCATGGTGTTCACCCTGCAGTGGCCGGGGGGGTTCTGCCAGGTGAGTGACGTCATCAGCATCATCATCATCATCACTGTAATCTGAGCTCCTTCAGGTTCCCAAACAGAATCAGAAGTAAAGAAGGAAAGCAGGAAGGACAAATAAAGGAAGAAAAACAAACTGATCTGATGATGAATTAACAACTGAATTCAGATTCTCGCTGAGAAAAGATGAAACATTCACGATGTCAGAAAGATTTCCCATTTATTTCATGTTAATCCTACTGAGAAAAGCTTTCAGTGAAATTAGGACTTAATTCATCTGTGAGGTCAGGCACTGATGTGGGACAAGAAAGTTGACTATTGTTTTAAATGAGAAACATGAGATTTCTGCTAACATCCCGGCTCTGTTTGTTTCTATCAGTCTTTGTACAAAGAGACTCAGTGCACAATTCCTGAGAACATCAGCAGCTGGACCATCCACGGCCTCTGGTACCAACCGATCCATTTCCTGTCTGTTGCTTTATGAATGAATGAGTTTAAATGATCCGTCGGTCAGGACGCTCCAGAGGAAGCTGATGTTCCCGTTTGCTCGATTCCAGGCCTCTCCACGCCCAGTCCTGCTGCACCTGCTGGCCCATCTTCGTCTCTGACCTCCAGGTGATTCCCAGATGGGGCCCATTTTCTCCAAACAATGTCACCCTCTTCCTGCAGAGGGCGATGTTTCTGTAAAACTTCTGATTTATGTACCAGGAGGTGGAGGAGGAGCTGATGGAGTTCTGGCCATCGCTCCTGAAAACCAAACCGTACTTCCATTTCTGGTATGCTGCACGTTTCTGTAGTTCCACTTCCTGTCTGAAGGAGGCGGAGTTTCTGTAGTTCCACTTCCTGTCTGAAGGAGGCGGAGTTTCTGTAGTTCCACTTCCTTGTACAGGATACTACTATTAGTACTGGTTTTGTTAACCTTGTTTATAACATGTTGTAAACTCTGTAAGAACTGTGTTTGTGTGAACTTTACGGGGCATTAAAGGCTGTTTCTATTCTATGATCTGATTGGTGTGGCAGGAAGGAGGAGTGGCTGAAACACGGCTCTTGTGCTGCATGTGTTGAAGGATTCAACTCTCCTCTGAAATATTTCCAGATCTGCCTGAAGCTGCGCCATCAGTTTGACCTCTACAAGTGAGCGTTGCTGCAGCGCCCCTAGTGGCCACCATGCAGATTTCACTGGGAAGCTCATTGTAGCAATAAAATAAAAACGTTCATAAATGTTTCACACATTTTCTCTGAAATGAGGAAGTTAAATTCTGAGGCAGTAGAAAGTGTTTGTGTTTTGTGCTGCAGGATGCTGGCGGAGGCAGGAATCACTCCGTCCTGTGACCGACTCTACAAGGTAAAACATCAGACCAACATCAACACGCAAAAGATTTAAATAGATGTTGCAGAGAGACAAAAAAAAAAGGTTTGATTGTTACATTTTGAAATGTAATAATCTTTTTCTCCTTTGGAGCTGATTTTATGTTTTGCCTCCAAGATGAGAAACGTTTGACAGAAGCAACTTTATCCTTTATGCCTAAAATTAATCTGTTACTAAGATCTGGACCAATGAAATGGCTTTTACTGTTTCAATGACTGCAGCTTTACTGTTTTTCTGGGTTTGTGTTGGTTCTGGTTCCGTCTGTCCCTCTCTGGTCCAGGTTGCAGAGCTGCAGCAGGTCCTGCTGCCGCATGTCGGAGACAGACATGAGATCCAGTGCGTCAAAGACCAGCAGGTGATTCACTGCAGCGGAAACCTGCTGAATCAGCACAAATATTAAACAGCAGATTCTCATTCAGTCAGAAATGATTCAATAAGCCACACAAAGTCAACAGAGCCTCGGATTTTTTCACGCTGATGCAGATTTGTGCGTTTGTTGCAAATTTTCCGCGGAAACGGTCCAAAACTTTGGCTTCTAGCGATGCTAACTCCAACCAGCAGGGGGCGGCATTTCCCACCTCCACTCCTGAATCAGGCCGGCTTGATGTCAAGTTATAACAAAAAGTCGCATTTATCGTCATTCACAGGAGCAAATATTGCAAAACTAGTTTTTATATTCGCACCACAAAATCAGAGACTTTAATGTGAAAATAAAGATCAAACCGTAAAGATTTTTATTACGATTTGAAGGTTTCAATGTGAAAGATTTCACCGTAACGGAGCAGAAATCAAAAGCAGATTGTTGGCAGCAGTTTGTTTCGGTTCATCGACCCTTCAGAACGTTCATGATGACCCACAGAATGACCCGGTTCCTTTGGGACTGCAGCAGAACTTTGTTCTCCAGAACTTTCCACCAACATCTGCAGCCAATTGGACCGAATCCTCAGCACCTCTTATAAAACCCGCCGCGCACCCGGTCCGGTTCCAGAACCGCTGGTCCAACTGGATCCTTCAGCGATCCGGTTACCATGGCGACGAATTAGAAACACCTGCAGTTATTTTTCCAGTGACGCACAGGTCCAAAAGAACAAACAGAACCGCCAGCTGGTGTTGGTTAAACAGCCAGGATGAAATTCTCCTCATCGGTCCAATCAGGTTCTGGTTCTGCTGGGTTCTTCCTCTAATGACGCCTGGGTTTCTGAGGCCCGATCTCTGCAGCAAGAACTAAAAGAAGTATAACCTCAGCAGAACCTCACTTTAGCAGAACCTCAGCAGAACCTCACTTTAGTAGAACCTCAGTAGAACCTCAGCAGAACCTCACTTTAGCAGAACCTCAGTAGAACCTCACTTTAGCAGAACCACAGTAGAACCTCAGCAGAACCTCAGTAGAACCTCACTTTAGCAGAACCTCAGTAGAACCTCAGCAGAACCCCTTAAAGCAACTGAAACAAAGATTTCCTCCAGCAGAATCAGAACCGGTTCAGTGTAAGATGAACAGAATCTGTCTTCTTTTCCTGCAGGACAGGCAGGTTCTGTTCCAGGTGAAGGTCCAGTTGACCCGGAACCTGACCGTTGGCTGTGGTCACCATGGCGACGGCGGGCTGGGCCCCGGACTCGGGCCCTCTCCGGGCCACCCCTGCCCTCCGGACGCTCCGCTCTACTACCTCCCCATCAACCACCAGGAGCCGTGGCGGCCCTGCGGCTGACCCGGCCCGACCCGACCCGACCCGAGATGTTCTGGAACGTCCCGCTCTGCTCTCCCTCCAGCTCGGACCCGGAACCGCTCAGATCGATGTTTGTTTCAGCCAAGCAGCATCAACGTGATCAAACTGTTAAATCTAATAAAAGGCTCCAACAGTCCGGTCCAGTTTGCTTTGACAGAACCTCACAGAACACGCTTCGGTTCTGATCCGACGGCTCACATCCAAACCCAATCAACCCAAAATTCTGATGGATCAAACAGGCTGTAGGGGGCGCCCCAGCCTCAGCCACTTTGTGCTGTCGGTCCGGTCCGGTCCGGTCCGGACCAGGCAGGATCACTTCCTTTATGATCCTCCAAATAACTGTTACCTTCTGTTCTGATGAAAATGCTGGATATGAAAAATAGCAAAAACATTTATTTCGGTTAGAAATCGGCCTCTGTCTCTTTAAGAAGCACAGCGATGCTCCTCCATGATGCCATTTACAATCAATCATGTTCTGCTTTTATTTAATGACCTGAACGGACATTTAATTCTGACTGTAGCTCATCAGTTTATTAGTTTTAGCCGTTTGCTAGTTTAGTCTCCGTTCCAGAAAGACTGAAATAACAATTATAGAATATTTGCAACAATATCCCAGAATCAGAAATCGTGTTAATTTACAGCAAACGTACCAGAAAAGAACAAAAGATGTCAGGAACTTTGACAGGTTAGTAAACATGAAGCTCTGAGATTTCCACAGAAAAATAAAGCCCTTTTTAATAATGATAATAATAATCTCTTTCCACTGACAGTTCTAGTTAAAGTTTTCTCTTTCTCCTGAGTTTTGCTGACGTACCGCCATCTGCTGGTGAAATCTGGAACAGCAGAAAGATAAACCATCTCTACCGGGTTTATTGCAGATTCAGTTCAGTTTCATTTGTATTTCAGATAAAACTCGTCCTTTACTTCCACTTTTAATCATTTCTTTATCTTGGATGAAACCTGAAAGAAGGGGTGTGAATACTTTCCCCTGCTCTCCATCAGAACCCGTCCGACCCGCTTCCTTCAGAACCACGTTTCACTCTTGAACGTTGACTTCCTTTGATCAGTAAAACTAAAATTAAATCTGAGATTAAAAGATCAGCCGTCGACATATTTAGTAACTAAATAATTAAGGGGGTGTGCTAACTTTATCTGGCTGGTTTCTGAGTAAAACACCAAACCTGGACAGCAAACAGTTCATTTCTCCAGAGATTCAACCAGAGACTTCAGACGTCAACATGTGAATATTTATTAATAAACTGAATATCTGACCTGTGCTAACTTTTTCACATGAATATAAATCCCTTCTGACCTGGGAACACCTGGACACTGATGGGAAGTTCCCCAGGTGGGAACTGGACGAGCAGACCGGCTTCTGTGGTTCTCCAGCATGAAGCTGCAGATCTCCTGGAAAACCTGGAGATCCTGGATCAGGAGGCAGAGGAAGCCGGACCGGTTCACAGTTTATTGATGCGACACGTTTGGATGGGAGCCAGAAATCAAAGACCTGACAGATCATGAAAGCACTAAAAGCAGAACAGAACGAGAGCGGCGCGTCCGGGGCCGGCGGCCCTCAGTGCTCCAGGCGGCCCAGGAACCGCAGGTTGAGAATCTTCAGCTGGTCGTCCAGCTCCATGCGGACGATGCCGTCGTCTCCGTCGATGCTCAGCAGGATCCCTGTGGCCTCGCGGTCCTCCCCCAGGATCACCTTCACCTGGAGAACAGGACGGAGTCAGCGCCGCCACCCGTAACCATGGCAACGGCAGAGGAAGCGCGAGGCCCAGGTCCGGTTCTGGTGGACTCACCTTGTTGTTCTTGGTCGGGGTGACGGGCTCCAGATGGTCGCTGCTGACACTCACCACCTTCTCAGAGTCCTGCATGAACACGGAGCACATCCCGCCCTGCAGACACGAGGTCGGGTCAGCAACCGGGCCGGCACCGGGCCCGACGCGGGGCCCGATGCCGGCCACACTCCAAAATAGGCATTAGTCCCATTTTCCCTCCTCATGTTTTAACTTTAATGAAAGTTAAAGCTCAGTCTGGTTCGTTTGTCTTCCTTCTTAAAGTGATGGCGTCCCGATGCAGATCAGACAGAACCTCACCAGTCCGCCCTAAACGGACCAGAACTTCTCACTCCACTATGAAAACTCCTAAAACGTGATTTTCACAAGCAGAAACTTTCACACAAGCATAAAATCATTTACTTCTCAAACCCTCGTGAGGCTGAAATGCTGCACGAACACGAAGGATGCAGACTGAAAAACCTTCACAACGTAGAAATGCAGCAAATTACAAAAACAGGAAGTACGAAACGCTGAAAACTCATTCTACAAATCAGAAGTCCTCCAGGCCACTAGGGGGCGTCTGCAGCAGGTAACATTATTAAATATGCTGCTGTGCTGTAAATAATGTAAAAGACGTTGCTGAATAACAGACTTATCTCTTCCTCAAAGTTTCCTTTGGACTTGCAGTTTTTCCTCAGTCTGGTCCCCCATATTTTAGCGGTCGACGCCCCCTGCTGGTCTGGAGGATTTCTGTTCTGTACGAGTTTGCAGCGTTTTATACTTAAACTGTTTTTGTCATTTGCAGCATTTTGTCTGTTTTCTTAAAGCGACGGCGTCCGCACCGCGCCTTTTCTTAAAGCGACGGCGTCCGCACCGCGCGTTTTCTTAAAGGGACGGCGTCCGCACCCCGCCTTTTCTTAAAGCGATGGCGTCCGCACCGCGCCTTTTCTTAAAGGGACGGCGTCCGCACCCCGCCTTTTCTTAAAGCGACGGCGTCCGCACCGCGCCTTTTCTTAAAGCGACGGCGTCCGCACCCCGCCTTTTCTTAAAGCGACGGCGTCCGCACCGCGCCTTTTCTTAAAGCGACGGCGTCCGCACC
>CAEGAE010094391.1:0-40661 GCA_903067095.1 Girardinus metallicus | reverse complement strand
TAAACTTGTCTTTTCTTCCTATCTCTCTCTCTTGTTTAATAAAAGTCAAGCTCTAACCGAAAGACGTCAGAACGCTCTGTGAACGGCTCGGAGGAGCAGTTTGCTGAGTCTTCTCCTTTTGCAAAAGCTTGGTTAAAACCTAATACGTTGTCTGTGGTTCTTTTATGTAGGTTCGGAAAATACCTATCAGTGTGGCTACTTTGACGACTCACCGACTGAACCTCGCAGTACTCTGAAACAGACAGGGCGGCCATCTTCTGCTCAAAATACTCCATTTCATCGACGCTCAGGTCAGCCAGTCTGCGCACCTCCTGGTACGACCACGGCTTGTTGCAGAGCTTGGTCCCCTCCACCACCGCAGGACATCTGAATTTATGATTACCCTTAAAAAATAAAACACGGTTAATTAGGAACAACAGGACAAACTTTATTAAAAAACAGACTTGGTAATATCCCTGGACTGAGGTGAAACACAGGCATGGGGCCACCAATAATTTTGTTGCTTCTCAAGCTTTATTTAACTGAACTCTAACTGTGACTGACTGACTTACAGCGTCTTTCTATGTATTAAATATTACAAACTTGACCTGCAGGTATGGGTGGAAATAAAACACGTGAATTAAAAGCAACAAATTTAAAGATATATTAAACAAAATGTTTTACTTGAAAAATGTATAGTGTGAAATCTCCGTCTCTAGGAGGGAGTTAAGAGGAGCTGATAAATATTTATTGTTGAGTATCTGTAAGCCGTATATCTGCTGCAGCTAGTCAATAGTTTCTACATTCTCACAACGTTTTCAGACGTCCTTTAAACTTATTCTTACTACAACAGCTCCAGATGTCTGCAGGTAAACGCTTCTGTTTAAAATGAGGTTTCAGAAAAACCAAGTCAGATTTTTGATGCTTATTACTGCCTTATATAACAGTACACTATTGATTCAACCCATAAACCTAAATTTACTTTTTATTTTGAAAGATTTCTGACGCTTTTTTTTCTTTGCTGATGCTTGTCTCTTCAGGAGGTGTCATAATTTGATAACTGGACTTCAAATAATTTTTTTTACCCAATAATTTGATTAGGATATTCAGAATTATTTAAAAATATGGGGAGGATATTTTTATTTCCAAATTTCTAACATATAAACTGTCTTGATATTATCTTTGATTTGACTTTTTGGTGCCCCAGTCATATTGAAGCCCGTCATCTATCTTTGCCTTATGCTTTGGATCACTTCTGGTCAAACAGTCTAGACAGTTCTTTAAGTTTGCATGAAGAGTCTTGAACGCACCTCGTCCAGCTGGCTGCGACACCACTGGGTCAGGGAATCAGGAGTGACTGCATGGCCGCAGGACATTTCAGCTCTGAGAGAAGTAAAATCAGAAGCTGTGGAGATTAGAGAATTGTACATCAGATATACGGTGACCATTGTTACTAATTTAAATAGAAAACAAGGCTGTTTGGGGCTTTTTCAAACAGCAGCAATGGAAAACAACTAGCTCTGTTAGGTTTGGGGCCGTACGCTGAGGCTTAGTTTGCCTTGAGCTTGTTTTGCGTGTTATGTTGTTTTATTGCTGAGCCACAGAAAAAGAAAGACATTTCTTACACACTGGATCCAAGTCATCTCCCCTGTTCACAAACTTCAGAGTTTTGTCAAGTGGGTCGTATTTCTTCTCCGGTGAGTCCTGCTCCTGAATGCTCATGTTGATCCTAAGAAAAAAAAAAAAATCACACATAATTGATCCTGTTGCACATGTGACACATGATCTGTTGACAATAATAAATAGAAAACAGACATTAAGCTCCAAACAGATTTGTTACTTTAACAGTTGATTTGTACAAAATGAACTACTTCAAAAGTTTTTAAGACACTCCAGTAGTCATAATGTTATGGCTGATTTGGTGAGGGATAGACAAGAGATAAATGGTCCCATAAACGCTGAGATGGAAAATATCCATTTAAGGAGTCATCTTAGCAGCATTTAACATGTTTAAAATGTATTTTTCTTAGTATTTAAGCCTCTGGATGTGTTTTTAAAATGCAAAACTTGTGCTTTTTAATATTCATTTTACAAAACCAAATGTGAGCAGTGCCTATGTTTTAACACCAACAAGACTTTATGTGTTTATAGACAATTTTAAACATGTTTTTTCCCTACATTGAGCCAATGACTTTCAGAACACACACAAAGCTGACATGATTTTAAAACAGCGGGAAAAAGTGGCTTCTCTAGTGAAACTGGGATCATTTACCACTAGAAATAAAAATAACAGTTTTTGGTGTTTGTTTAAACTTGAGTATATTCTTAAGGGGACAGTTTGATTCAAATAAACAACACAAAATGCAAAAATAAAGAGTCTTTTACGCTGGTGTGCTTAGTTTTGACTGAGTTACTAATAACAGTGAAACTTCCTGAGCTGACTAACTGTAAACAATAAAACTGATTCACTCAGGGAAATACCTAACTACTCCACACTGAGGAATTACAGAGACAGCTTCCTAAACAGGCACATAATTTGGGTTATCTTAATTTGGTTAAAAAAAAATAAAAATAAATGTCATTAACGGAACTGGTTAAAGATTTGAGGACATGAGAGAACACCCTTAAAATACCAAAATAAAGTTCTTATTTGAAGGTTGCTGCTAAAAATGACATGAAAACATTTGTTCAGAGCTGAACAGCTATAATTCAGGTTTATAGGATGCTGTCCATACATTTAATGTATTAATAGCTAGAATGCGTAGGCTGCTTCACTTACTTTGTGCTCAGTTTGTAGTTCTAACAACTTCCCCTTTAACGCTGTTAAAACCCGGAAGTAGATCAGCGACCCTTAAAAACGTAGTTCAGGAGAAGTAGTTCACCCAGATTCTCAGGTTTTCTGTGAAGTTTTTAAAAGTCTGTACAGCAGCAGATGGTTCTGTTGGTTTCGGCTTACTTCTCCTCTTTCTTCCTGTCGGACTGATAACGAAAGTGAAAGACAGCAGCGTTATAACATTCAGTCGGCCGCCCGCTCGGTGAGTATCCTCGTATTTGCTACCTCCCTTCACTTCACACACTGTTACAGTTATCACAGCTGTTATCGCAGCAGTAAGGTGCAGTTTGCTGCAATCGCTTTGTGATAAAGTTTATATAATTTTTCCGGTTTATATTTGTATATAAAGTTGTTGAAATAACAGAGGAGAAGCTGCGTGGGTTTCAACGACACCCCCAAAACACAACAGCTGCTTTCACTGACCTCCAATCTGCGCTCTCGTTCATAACGGGCTCATTTACATTAGAAATGGAGCAAATATTTCACAGTGGTTTGTAACACGAGTGTATAAATCGTATTTTATGACCCCGTTGTTATCATTTTAGGCGGGATAATGAATACGGTTGTTGGCCTGATTGATCGAGGCCGACTTTTAAAAATCACTTTATAAAACCGATTATTTAAAAGTTAAAATTAGCATTTTTTTTGTATTTTACATTCTTGTTTTTCATAACCTTAAGTGCTTCCAAATATTTATAAAACAACTTCATGCACTTAAAAAAAAGTTAATTATAAAGTTAAATTTTGGGCAAAGGCTGGTAGAAAAGGCTGCCCTCCAAACTGTAAGTGACTCTGCTTTAACATATTTTTACTCAAGTAAAAATAAAAGGTCATCCATAAAATTACTCGCCTTAATTCTTGGAGACACATCCTGTAGTGTGACGAACCTCAAACTGAAGTGTTTGGCCATTTTCATGATTTTTAACCTGGGAACCAGCTATTGTGTATGGGAGTAGCATCATGTTGCATGTTATTTTCCTGGAAGAGAAAAAAACCACGACCTTCTGTGCCACATTTTTCACAGATCACTTTTCTTGATCTGTGAAATTGTTTTATACTAAAATCTGTTTTGCTTTTTTTTTTTTGTCTTGATAGGATGAGGCACTGTATTTAAAAAAAAAAACAACAACAACAAAACATTCAAATGCCACGATGTCCAAACCTCGATTCAAAATACGGAAGCATCAATCGTTACACTGTAATGAAATTCAGAGAGAAACTCGATAACTTGTCCATCTCAGGTGGGTGAGGCTCAGTAACCGTTCAGAGGGATTCGGCTTGTTTATAATATTGTGAGAGTCGTTTTGTTTCTGTTGTGTTTGTAGATTACCAGGGACTGAGCAGTCCTGGTCTCACCTGCTACCTGAACAGCGTCCTGCAGGTGCTCTTCATGACTGAAGAGTTTCGGGAAGCCGTGAAAAGGTTTGGGACCTTTTCACTGTTTTGTATTTTAAAAGAAGTATAAAACATTTAAACTAGCTTTATATTGTAATTATCATCACAGGTTTTTATAGTGATGATAGTTGTGTCTTTTGTGCTGCTTACAGCAAGTCAACGGAAGAATAAATGCAACAAATATGTTGATTCAAAGTCAAAACAGGTGACACTCGCAGATTGCAGCTTTAAGTAATAACATTGTGTCTTTGCTTTTTTCATAATTGTAGAGATTGGAGTAAAAGTCCAAAAACAACCATTGATTTCTACCTGGCGGAGCTGTTCCATGCTTTAGAGGGAGACGTGGCCAAAACACACAACATCACAAAAAAATTAGGCATCAAAGACGGTAAGTTTGGATTCAGAAGTGAACTCTATAAAGTCCTAAGAAACATAAAAAAAAATTTTTTTCTTTATTGCTCATTTGTGTTTTTAGTTTTTGAGCAACGTGACGCTGCTGAGTACTTTGAGAAGATCCTCTGTCGTACCAACCCAAACGCCTCTGAGGTAGAAAACATACAATATTTATATTTATTATCAAAAATGTAAGATGCTATTTACTGCATGTATTAATAGTCATATATTGCAGAGGAGTAATATAAACAAAAAAAACTAAATTGATTTGTCATAAATATCATAAATAAATTTCTGAAATATTTAGATAATTCCTTGAATATACATGCAATGAAATTTATTTTCAGTTTTGTATTAAAATAAATTCAAAAGTATACACAAAATTTCCGTATCTTGCTGTATTAAAGAAACATGTTGACTTTTTTACATCAACATCGTCTGTAAATGTCAAATTTTTGTGATGTGAAAATATGAAAGCATGATAATTTATTTGAAAATTTTGGGTGTTTCTGGGACGTTTCTCCAGAGAGAAAGACATAATGAAAAAGTTGCAGTTACCACGTTGCATGGATACGCACACCTTTAGGCTGATACTTAATAGAAGTTTTGATTTTATATTATTATCCATCCTATTATTTTTACTGAATCTGTTTAACTGTAAATTATTTTTATGGACTTTGTGAGATTTTCCTACCATCTTCTTATTTTTCCTTATTCACATAAAAAGTGTCAGCTTTTTAGCATCTGACAGTTTTGTATCTTGAAGTAGAATCCATTATTACTGTTTTTTATTATTTTAAAGTGTCACTAACACAACCTTCCTTCTTCCGTTTAGATATTCAAAGGCGAGCTGAATCATAAAACCACATGTTTAAACTGCAAGGAGACAAACGATTCGACAAACTTCTTCTGGGTTCTACCGCTGTCAATGGGAGACTCAAAGTCTAGAAGCTACAGTGTGGTATTATTTTATTTATTTATTTCATGTTTTGCTCACTTTCTGGAGCAAAATAACCTGCAGGATTAACCAGTCTTCTCTGTTTCCAGCTGAAAGGTTGGAAGAGTTTTTTTCAGGCACAAAGAGTCAGCAAGGACAACCAGGTGTTCTGCAGTCGCTGCAATCAAAAGCACGACGCTGACATCGTAAGTCTGGCTTTGTTTGTTAATTTTCCGATTGCAAATGGCAGCTGTCTCCTCTACATGCAGCTGTTTTGATCATACAACCCAGGAATACGAGATGATGCACTGTCCAGATGTTCTGACGCTGCTACTGAAGAGGTTCTCCTTCGATTATCATCAGAACCGTTACATCAAGCTGCACTGCAGGGTCGATGTGGCCCAGACCTTAGAAGTCAAGGTGTTTACCAATATATTCACTCATATGAGAACAGTTTCAGCTTCTTTTCATTTTAACTTGATGTGTTTTTACTCTTCAGAACTGCAGGTACGACCTCTACGCCGTGGTTCATCACTACGGTGATCTAATGGGAGGTCATTACACTGCAGACATCAAATCCTTTGAGACTGGAAACTGGTACTGCTTCAATGACGACGCTGTTAAATGTGTAAGTCTCTTTTTTTGTTCATAGATAGTTTAATTTGTAACAAAGTGAATGTTAAATAACTTATTTAAAATCTTGCAGATCAATGAAGCATATGTTAAATCTGGACAAAACCAAATAAGGTAAAATAACTTTAACACAACAATGCTGGATATTTTCTGATGTCATCGACTGATATTTTCTATGAAAATCTGTCCTTGTTCTGATTTCTAACTATTTTTGTTTTTCTTTCATTTCGATCCATTGAAACAGATCATCTACAGCTTATCTCCTGATGTACAAAATGGGTAAGTTTGCAATTATTTAGTTTGTATTTAACCCCCAATACTCCTTGAGGCTATAGATTTCCCTTTCACTACACATGTAGATGTGTAGTAAACACTTGCACTGCAACAATGGTGAATACTATTTTATCATCAGTACTACAGATCTGGTGGTCAGAATTTGATGATTGCTTTTATACTTGTTAAAGGTCTCAATAAAATCCCTGAAATGAGGAACTTCCTTTTAAAATCAAAACTAAAATCGTTTATCAACCCAAGTGGGCATAACCTGTTTGTATTGAAAACATGCTGTTTGAAAAATCAAGTGGGAGGTCTCCCCCTTCTGGCCACTTTATAGAATGCAGGCTCTTCTGGCATAAACTTAATCTAAACTCGCTGTAATGAGAACAACTATCCTGCTGCACATGTGTAGATGGATAATTGAGCATTTTGAGGTGTTTCCCTTCTTTTTGTTTCCATTGTTTAAATTGGCCGAATGCAGAAACTACAGCATATGATAAGATTGTGTTACCGACACAAACGATTGAGCATTTATCAAACACTACTTCTATTTTTGTTTTAATGCTTCCAAAGCTTGTTTTTTGTTGGAATAAGACGCCCTCTGCTGTTTGTTTTTATTAATACCTGAACCTGTTTCTGTTCAAAGTGAGTGGACTGTGCAAGGAGACTGATGGGAGCGAACTGGGAGATCGTTTTGCACTTTCATCTGAAACTGGAGACAGATATAATGAGGCAGAACCAAAAGACGATTTCATCTTTGAAGATCTCCTGAAAACTGAAACCCACAGAGGAGAAGACATGCAGCATTTGAATGGTGATATGACCAGAGATGATGAGTTCAAGAAGAAACGTTCAAACTCTTCCAGAGGAGGGAATGAACAATCAAAGCAAAGAGCAGCACCAAGGAAAACACAGGGATTCATGTGGCTACCAGCAGACACTGAAGCAAGAGATTCAAATGAGCAAATATATTATAATAACACAGATAAATCCTTAGACTGGACGTTTCACCAAAGCGCCACCCCTCCTGTTAAAGGTGGAAGAGTGAGTGAATCCAGAGACAAACCGGGTAACTATAAGACCAACAAACATCTTTATTATCACAGCCCTACAAAAGGAAGAGAAAAGTCTGGAGGAACCACAGATGTGTTTTATTATGAGGAGGATCTGGCTGTGACATCAACTCAAAGAAATGGCCCCATAATTACTAGAAAGACTTGTAGCAATGGTGTTTACTCTTCAGATTTATCACATATAGGAGCCTCACAACCTCTCAGAACAGATACTGGATCCAGTGGTTTGCAACATTTTAGGACAACGTCAAAAAGCTACCGTGGGAAAGAGAGAACTGGTGTGACAGACGGCAGCTTGAGACCCAAGATCCTGGAAAGGGAAAAACTTTGTAGCCCAGGCAAGAAGAATCAAACAAAAAAACAACACTGGAAATGAAAAGAACCCATGTTTATTTTAAAGTAAGGTTTGAAACATTTCATTTGGTGTTGTCAGTTTCTCAGGGCATTATGTCTCATAGATTTACTCTTTGAATTATTAACTATTTTCTCTGAAGTTAATATTCACTCAGGGGATGATTGAGCTATTAAAACAGAAATCTGAGTCAAACTGCAGCATTTTGACTCCAGTGAGTGAAATGCATTAGAAACAAATCTAATAATTAAGTTTATTATCTCAAAGAAGATTCTGAACAATAGAATAGATTATGTGCTGAGTATTGAGAGGCATGGTTCATTAAGAACAACAGCGCCTCCCAGTGGTCAGTAAAACTGGGGGTTTCTACAGCTATTAGTAAATTAAAGATCATTTTTACACCAATGGGAATTATGAAGAACAAGTCAAGTTATGTTCTTAATGTGTGATTATTTCTGTTTAACTTCAGCAACTTAACCAAGTGAAATATAACTATCAGCTCAAGTTGATTTTGTCAACGGTGGCTTGTCATTCCAGTCCTTTCACATCCACAGGTTTCCTAAGTTCAAACACAGCAGACCTTTTTCTGTGGTGTTGACAGCATGTATATGTTCAGCTTTATAATTTTCATTTTGTATGTATACTGAATAGAAGTCAAAAATGAAGTACATTATATTGTTACAATAAAAGATCAGGATGATGACAAATGGCACAAATTTGATGACCATGAAGTTTTTGAGGTATGTCTTCATCTAATTATGGTGAAACATAAATATTTAAGTATAGGAAAACATATTTAATATTTCTAGTCTTTTCAGGCAAAGCCACACTTGCAATAAATGCTTATCTTGTCATTTTGTTGTTCCATATATTGTAACTATTATTTGACCCTATTTTTACATCACTTTTTGTAGGAGCGATGGAGTTTACCTGTTGTTCTATAGACAGAGTAAGATCACATCTCAATTATTGCAGATTAATTTTAGAAAGACTATGAAGTTGGCTAACTTTACTTTTCTCTGCTTTATTGATCTGTAGATTCTTCTGCACAGTGGTTAGAAATGTGAATGATTCTAGTCAGATCAACCATCCAGAAAAGAGTCTTTTCATGACAAGTGACAAGCCTCCTGAAGATAGAGAATAATTAGTAAACACAGGTAACAGTAACATTACCTGTATTTAGGTGTAGAATCGGGAATGAACAGGTTTTAAATTACAGGAGAAAAAGGACAAAAATTGGCAATCAATACATGAAGATTTAAGAGTCAGAATGAAGCAAGAAACAAACTTCAACAGGAACAGGTTAAGTAAATATTTAATACAAAAAACATATTATATTTTCTCTATTTTATTTGGATTTTTTTGTTTTATTAGGAGAAGTGATTCCAAGAGTGCTTTGGTCTTGTGCTGTGCCTGGCTTTTGCATTAGATGAAGTGATTTGTATTGATTTGTGTCAAAATAAAAATGTGTCAAACAAAATCAAAATGGACTAAATATAAATATGAGTCCATTTACTTGCTTGCACAATAATTTAAATTTGAAATTATCAGAGTGTTTAAGCAGATTTGATTGGTAGTAAATGACCCATAAAGCTGTGGTAAAGTGAGCCAATTTAGTGGATTCTAGTTTAACATTACTTGTACTATGTCATACACTCTTTAAATCTTCTGTTATTCACAGCAGATTAGATTAAACTCTGACCAAACAATTTATTAAAGCCTGAATCCAAAATAAATTGGATTTGTTTTAAATACTGCTCTGTCTCACATTTGTTCGTTGTTGAACTAAACTTTGTTTTCAGAATAAAGAAGCTTTATTTATACATTGCACATTAATTTTCTCTTATTTGAAGAAAAAGGAAACTAAATATGTGTAGAGTATTGACACCCCCTTTTTTTTTCTCTATTAGTCACTTATGGCACTCATCCCATTGACACTATGGAGCAAATGACAGAGTGGGAGCTGAACCTAAAATTGTTGCATTGAGGAATATTTGTCTCTGTGTATGAGACCTGCTCGACTAACAGTGCAAAACTTTTAAGCCAGTCCAAATGTATAAACTAACTTAAAAAACAACCAAGGACTATTAGATACTTCAGAAAGCTTTATCTTTCTGAAGTAAGAGTGAGAGTGAATGAAATGCAGCAGAGCAAGGTTTCATTTCACTCTAGGTTTCATGTCATCAGTTATATAATTTCTGCTGAATAGAAACTTAAGTTAACAAATAAAGCTGAACTTAGTGTCACAATACTTAATGTGACATCAATCAATAATATATATAAATATTTATTTTAAATATATAAAAATAAGCTCTAAGAATTAATTTTATTCTATTTTTTATTACTGTAGTAAAAACTCAGCTTGAGAAAAGAAATTTGTAGTACCTCAAACACTTCAACTGATTTTAAAGGACTCTCATTCAATTGTTGCTAAAAACACTAGAGGGCGCACCACACTTACACGACAGTCATATAAAAGCAGAAAGCTTAACACAATTTCCAATAATCAGTGTGTTGCATGTCATTATTTGAAATGAAAAACTTTTTATTTCAAATAATGGTGACATTATTTGAAGTCATTATGATCTGACTAGTTCTTGATATGAATCACTCATATCAAGTTACCACTTTCCTGCAATTTCAGAACACTTTAATATGACAATTTAAAAAAGAAAATAATGTTTCAAGTTTGGGACAGCATAAGATAATGCAACAAACTATTCTGTTCATTGACCGGAAAACATCTTTGAATAACAGAGGTCAATAACAAATACCAACATAAAATAAATTACTAAGAAACAGGTCAGTATCTCTTAGTTTCTGTTTACGTGGTGAGTCATGTATAAAAAGCTTCAAAACACACATATTTCTCGATAAACTAGCCAATCAACCCAGCTATAACGTGGCATAACAAATAGTTTCACTCTAAAGTCACATGATTTCTTGTAAATGCTCAAGAGAGACTAAAGGGAAGAGACAAAACTGATATCTTTCTATCCTGAACTGTTTTAGTTTCACTTTCATGGAACAACCACGATAAACTTACAAGCTATAAAAACATCACAAGCCCAACCCAATGAGTAAGAGTGAATGAAATGCAGCAGAGCAAGGTTTCATTTCATTCTAGGTTTCATGTCATCAGTTATATGATTTCTGCTGAATAGAAACTTAAGTTAACAAATAAAGCTGACCTTAGTGTCACAAAACTTAAAGTGACATCAATCAATAAATGAATAAATAAAACTGCAGCAGGTAATGTCATATAGTAACTACAACATAATATGAAGATAGACCATTAACATGGGTTAAATTTATCATTCTAATTTACTGACAGAAAAAAATTTAATTCTGGACTTTATCTTTGACCATTTCTAATCAGATTAGTTGTGAATTATTCTCCTATCTAATCTCTACATTTGTTGAGGTCAAGGCAGGAAAAATAAAAAGAGTGCGTGACTCAAAGAGTGAGTCACGCAACGTGAGTCTGCGTGACTCACTCTTGACATGCAAAGAGCATCGGCAAAATAAAGCAGGTCTTCACACAAAACAGAATAAAATTTATTTTGTTAGTGTAATTATTTCTGTTGAATCCAAACCCCAAAGTTAAATAATGAAACTTAACATGCAAGCCAAGCTAGATTTTTATGTCATATTAATATCTCCCATCTCTTTTGTTACTCCTCCTTTATGTTAAAGTATTTGAACATTTGTTTTATAAAGTAATTTTTTAAGGATTAAGTTAAAGAGACTCAAAGTGAATTTCTAATTTTACTGCGGTTTTACTTTAACATCTTACAATCTGAGGCAGTTTAGATGAGACCTCTTCACTTCTGTTATCTCATGTATTATTTAGTTTTAGTCAAGGCATTTCAGGTTCAGAGTTCAGCGAAATAATACCTAGTTCTTGACAGCCAATAAAACAAAGTTCTTGACTACCAAGCCAATAAACCCTGGCTGTCAACAGCTTTAACAATGTGTGTATAACCTTTAGTCATATAAGAAAGAGAAACCAAATGTAACAGATAAAATTTATCTTTCTATCATATGCTGTTCATTTATGGACTAGATTACAACTAAAACTAGGGCAAGTGGTTTAAAAACGTTTTTCATTCTTTTTTCTTTTTTTATTTTTTAAAGTAAAATATCATCAACTCTGATAAATGAAATTAAGAGAATAAAAGTGAAATTCTAATTCTGTACTTTTTACATGCTACAATCTTTAACAGATTATGGAATGAAAAGCATCGTTGTGCTTCAGTTTTTTTTATTATTATTATTTCTAATTTCTTAAAGCCACAGCAAAATTCTCACTACACAAATGAAGTGGATGGGAAACAGAATTTTACAGTAACAATACAAATGGATATTGTGTGACATTCCTATTACCCCTTTAACAAAGAGTGAAACGGTCAGTCCACATCTTTACCTGGTTAATTCAGTGCAATTAATCATTGAGGGTCCAACAGTCAGAGGAACAGGAGCTGGAAAGAAGAATACTGAGAGGCTGTATATGTGAAATTTCAAGGTTCTTTTATTAACCACAGATGCTTCAGTCTCTATATTAACAATGTATATAGAAAAACAAAATTGGTCTGGGGAATTCCAGATCTTTTTCTAATCTTTCCCATGACTAAGAGACCATTTAGAGGTTCAGAGAACCTTTGCAGGTGGTTTGAGTAAATTAGCTGTCAAATGACATTTATCTTTGACATACAGTCAGAGGAACAGGAGCTGTGCACAGAATAAAACTGTTGTAACTGTGATTGTATGGATGTTTTTATAGCTGGAGAACAAAAGGAAAATGTCCACATTGATAGTCAAAAAAGTTGTAATTATCTAAATTCAGCTTGACATTTAAGCTCAGAGCAAACCACGGTAATATTAACTATTTCCCTATAAAGCTGTATGAATTTCACTTGCTGAAACAATTCTTATTTCTTTATGATTTTCTATTTATTTGATACAGATAGAAGCTTGATCATGCAGCTACAGATAACGATTATGAAGACGAAAGAAATTATTACAGGAGAGAACTGAGATCTTCCTTTGGAAATGGTTTATTTTGCATCTAGTTCTAAATAAAATTCGAATAAATTACAACTTTGTCTTCAGTTATATCTTGTGGTATGAGTTTGCCCCATAATCTTGGTGTTGTTTGTCAGTTCAAATCCTTGCTTTGTCTGTCTCTGTCGTTGTGTCCTTGGGCAAATTCATCCACCTTGTCTTGCTGGTGTTGGTCAGAGGGCCTGGTGGTGCTAGTGCATGACAGCTTCCCCTCTGTCAGACTGCCCCATGGCACCTGTGGCTACTATCCAGTAGCTCACTACCATCAGTGGGTGAATGACTGAATGTAGTGTGAAGAGCTTTGGGGTCCAGTGGAATTAATAAAGTGCCATACATTTACAGGCCATTTACAATTCCTCCCACTATATTAATCACACAGTTAATTTCTTTGTCATTTTGATTATTTCTACTGTGATTTTTCTTCATCCTAAATACAACACATATTTCCATTTAATAAATCTGTCAACAGAGTACATAAGTCTCCCAAAGATTAAAAAAAAAGCAAAGTAGTGCACAAATGAGAAGGAAAGTGAATTTGTATATTAATATTACATTAAAATGTAATGCTTAATGCATACAGTTTCTCTTACTCTTGAATTCAATTCGAAAAGAAAATCCACTTCAACAAATTCCCATTATAAATCAAGTAGTACACAGTTCGTCTGTGTGTATGTTAATAACAAATAAATATATTTGTTCTGTGGAGGCCAGAGATTCAGAAGATAATTTATAAAATTGCATGCATAACATTAAATATCAAACTATACAAAGTAAGGACAATCTGAGACAGAGCACAACTTTAAACAAATCAAATTTATTTTGGTTTTAGAATAAAAAATTTAAAAAAGTATTTTTTTTAGGGGATCAGTGTTGAATCAGACACAGATTTAAAAAGTGGATGACACAATAAAAATAATGTTAAATTGAAACCCAAACATTGAATTGGTACAACTTTACTGCAGATTTGAATGATTTACTACTAATCGTTTCTCGTTAAACATATTTCACATTTCAAAATTCAAATATTGTACAAAAACAAGTAAGTATGTAGAAAGTAAATAAGATGGTGTCATAATATTTACACCATTTAGATTTTATTAAAAAGAAGCATGTTTGTTTAATTAAAGATTTAACATGTAAAGCAAAAATAAAAAAAATTAAAAAGCATATGATAATACACAAGTTATACATATTGATCTTATGTGATTGTAATATTTTTCCAGCCAGGCACACTAAGAACAAAAATGTCCCTTTTAAATTCCCTTCATTACCAAGTTAAAAAAAACAAAACAAAATAGACAAAAATGTGTAATATGTTACTATTAAATATTTATTCATGAACTATATTTTTAACTATCATCTTAAAATTTAAACCTGCAGTTTGCACATTTTAAACTGATGTTTTGGAATAGGAAAATAATCTGTCACAAAATAATTTGCAAAAACTATTTTAGTCTGCTACAACATATTTATTCAGAAAGAGAAGATACACAAATCTAGTAAAATGAAATAAAACTGTTGCTCTTGTTGACATTTAGTTTTTGCTTCATTCTCTGACTCTTAACTCTTCAGTATTTTTTCAGTCAACTGACTATTCAGTCAGTTGTTATAGAACGGACTGAATAGGTTAGAACACACATGTTTTCTATCATTCTCTGTTTCATCAGTTTTTACCTGTGTGTCATGTTGGGAATTTGCATTTTGTCTGTCATCTGAGCCAATGAATTGCTGGTTCCCAGTGCAAGTTCCACTGTTTGTAGAAACTCTTTGGTCACCAGCTTTGTTTGGATCTGATGAATCATTCAGCATCAAACTTTGAAAAGAAGATGTTACTCCTTCACTGCTACTAGGGCATTGTGAGTCCAATGGCTGCTGGAAATCACCACCAGCTCCCCCACCAACCGCTAAGAAGTGTGTTGTGTCACTGGACGATTGGCTAGTAAAGGAAAGTTCCAAACCAGCATCTTTGTTCTTATTTACAGTACCACTTTGAATGCTGTTAGCCATTTGGTTTTGATTAGGAGGACATGGAAGGGCAGTAGTTATTTGTCCAGGTTGATTTTCTGGCCTTGTTTCCTGACTCCCATCTTTGTTACTTTCTGATGTTAGCAATTTTATTAGTTTTCTTTTGGAAACAGTTGCCATTGTGCATGGCTCCTCTGAAAAATGTGTGTGATAAGACTGTAGTTTGTTTATTATGCAGTCTGCATTATAACATTTTTCCTTTATGCTTAAACTTTCTCCGCTTGCCTGACAGGTTTTTTTCAGTATTAGGTATTTTTCATTTTTACCGTTTATCATTGTCTCACATATTTCATAGAATTCTCCCTGAATTTCAACATGTTGATCAATTTCTGGTGAATGACTATTTTTTCGTTTTTGTGTAGGCCTATGATCTTCTGCTGGTTTATTTAAAACAACTTCCATTTTGGTCCTCTGTTGATCATGTTGTCCTGGTCGTTCCTTGCCATCAACAAGATTTTTCAGACTTTTGCCATCACCCTCACTTCCATTGCTCTGAGCTTGTTTATTGCTCCTATTCACTTCTGCTCTATTGCAGACATTAACACGATTTTGAGGAGTCATGTTTAATTCTTTCCCGTCTGAATCAGGCTTTGAAGGTTTGTTTTGAACACCAATTGGGGATTCCACTAGATCATATTTTGTATACCATTTATTACATGGAATTCCTTCTTGTTTGTCCATTTTATTGTTTTTCTTTTCAATATTTAGTTCCCCTTTTTCTTTGACGCCACTGAATTCAGCCAGAGCTCGTGCCTTTTCTTGCTCCTGTCTTTCATCTTGGTTGTCTCCCTTTCTGCTATTTGATCTAGAAACTACAGAATCTTCATTTTGTAAACCTGTTGGAAGACTTTCATCTAGTTTGGCCCTACCGTCTTGTTTCCTCTCCAAAACCAGATCCTGTTTGTCATTATCTTTAGTGCTTCTTCTTCTGTCACTTTGTACCTGTTTGTTCCCCATTTCTACATTACTGTTATTAGTATCTATTTCCACTAGTTCTCTGTCTTCAGTAGGCTTGACACTGTTTGTCACAAAATGATCCTCTTCACCCTCCTGCCCTTCTTTGGGCTCCTTATCGGTTCTGCATGGGTGATCTGATCTGGAACATTGTGATGTAGATGTGCTGTTGTTGTCTGAAACAGTGGCAGACACTACAGATCCCAAAAAGCAGAGAAAAGTAAAGTTAGATAACATTGTAGTCTTTCTAAAACTAATCTGTAAGAATAAAGATTTTGTTATCTTACTCTTCCTGTAGAACAACAGGTAAGCTCCATAGCTCCTAGTGAATGTGATGTAAAACAGGGTTAAATAAGTTATACTTGAAAAATATATGGAAATACAGAATGACAGATAAGCACTTACATTTCATGGCTTTTATAACTAAATAGCTGCAAGAATCTCTGTACAAAAAAGAATAGAAATACTTAACATTTTTTTCTTTGTTTAAGTATTGATGTTTCACTAACAATAACATAAAAACATACCTTAGAAACTATATGGTCGTTGAACATATACCAGTCATCATCCTTATCTTTTATTGTAACAACAAAATGCCCATTTCTCAGCTCGCCAGAATGCTCCACATATGCATACAGCTGATAAGTAGGACTCTATTAACAAGAAAGTAATAAATAATAATACAAAAATCATACTATGAATGAGAAATAGTTTAGTAAATTGCTGTGTACTGTACCATTTTTCCATAGGGTGGTATCTGTAAGAACTCTCGTATCTTTACTATGCGATTGACTTTCACGTGTTTCATAAAGGTGTAATTATACTTGAATCTCTTCAGTAGCAGAGTCAAAACTTCAGGGTGATGATTTATTTCTACTTTCTAATTGACACACACATAGAATCAAAACAACAAATATGATTATGCTACTAGAGTTATTACATATTTTTAAATGTAAACAATTTAAAACAATCCCATGCAGGATCTAAAACTCTGTTCTTTGGGTGATTTCATATGTTTTTTATATTTTTATACCACGACAGAAGCTTAGCTGTCAGTTTAGAAGCCTTTATCATTTACAGCCAAAAGATAACTAGAACATAAAATGCTACGTTTAAAACAAGGCCTACTTTATTTTTACCTTGACTGCTGTTTGCTATCACAAAAATATAATTTCACTTATATTTTTTTATGTTATAAGCAATTATATTGCATAGAATAACTAAAGCTGAAATTATTTATAAGCAAGCATAAATTAACTTACCATAGTAGTATCTGATTTGGTGGAACACTTTTCACAGAACAATTGGTTTTCTCCACTGAGTTTGGACTCATTGAAGTAGTTTTCAAAACCAGTAAACTGAAAGAAAGTGTTTTGGTAATTTGTTTCAGATTTTTGGATGGAAAAAGTTAATACTTTGTATAAAAACTGTCAGCAATTCAGCTATGTGGGAAATATGGGAAACCATTCAAACATCTGGGTCAGTCACTACCTCCCTGCCACAGAGTGAATGCTCCACCTGGATCAGGAGCCGTTTTTCAAGGACTTTGCTGGCAGCTGAACTGAGATTGTGAGAGCTGCATATACTGAAGTTTGTTTTGATACTAGCAACTAATAACTGCTTGATTTAGAACAAAAACATGCAGTTGAGTCAATATTTAAAAAAATCTGATTGAGTAAAATAATTAGAACCAGTTGTTATTTCTCATCTTTCTGCTTTTAGTTTCAATGTTTATCTTCAAGTAGTGAATGTTGACAGATTAGCTCACTATTGCTATTTTCAACTGGATTAATAATTGTGTGAAATCTGGTTTATAACTACTATTAGGTCTTTAATTTCATTTGTTGGTATGGTTTAATCATATTTTTGTATTATTTAACTAGTTTGCAGCGCAATTCATAAATACAGTCCTGAAAAAATTATTTACAAATACTGATTGTTTCTTAACATGACATTCTTAAAATCACTGAAAGAAAATGTTTTGTTAAGTTCTCTTAGATTTCATAGAACCATCCTTTGCATCAACCCTAATCTAGCACTGGTTTGTTGGAAAACCCTTAAAAATGAACTGGCAATATTGTTTTCTTGCTGGTATTTAAGATTTACTATTCTACACCACTAAACCAAAACCCAATAAGGGGAATATAGCAAAAGCCTAAAAACGAGACACACTGGAGAAAGATTAGTTGATGTTTAGTTGGAAGTAGAAATTATTCCAGTAACATAATTATTCACAACATATATGTGCAAAATAATGTAATGTACAGGAGCTATTTCTTACCACATCATAGTCATCAAAACTGTCTTTCATTTCAAGAGGTAAACTCCAAAATGGATCTTCAGTTTTGGTTTCCATCTTACAACTGTTGCATTTGCTTTTAGTTGTTTGTATTCCCTGGAATAGCTGATGGGAAAAAAAAACAGACTGCTGGTTTTATATTTTTAATTGTATGAGATGAGTGACATATATTATGTTATGTATACCTGTGATGCCTCAGGATTTGACATTTTGCTCAGAATGTTTTCAAACCACTCAGCAGCATCACTCTGCAAAAAATCTTGTGAGTGCACAAAAGCAAAGGATACAATGTTAAAATCTGTTTTCCATTAAGTTTGCTTTTAAAAAGTTTAATGATATTTGCATGTTTTATAAACACATATATTTCAGCAAATAAAGTATTTCGGAAGCTAAATTTCTATTTTAAGTTCAAGACAACCCTAACCCACATCTTTCACTCAGAGCACACACCCAAATAAACAAAAGAGTGGCTTAATTGTAAAAATGATTAAAGCTCTAGAATTTGCTAGAGTCCATAATCTGAACGTCTGTGAGGTGATATGAAGAACACTGTGCCAGGGGGTTGCCCTTTCAATTTGATACATTTTTAAAATTTCTTGCCAAAAAAAAAAGAAAAAGAAAAGATTTTGCCGTAATGTGCCATTGAGTCAAACCCTCATCAAAAGTACAGTTATGAACTCAAAAGGGCCTTAAAGTATTAGATTAAAGGTATGCACATTAGCAAAACCCCATTTTTTAGTTTCTTAATTTTTAGTTTTTTCCACTAACAATTTCCGTTCGCTTTTGTTTATGTATATCACACCATTCATCTGTTCAAACAATTATATGCAGTAGACATGGTGGGAGTGTCCAACCATCCTTTCTCTCAGAGAGGACGAGGTTCTATGTCTCAGAGATGAACGTGTTTTGGTCTGAAATGTGCAGATTAAACCCAGAACAAAAGTCAGAGACCTTCTGAAGATGCTGGTAAGACAGTGTCATTATCCACAGTGAAAAATGTCCACACCAACATGGGTTGAAAGTCCACTCCGGAACATAAAAAACCTAGATTGTAGTTTGCAAATGCACACAGTGATAAACACCTTATTTTTTGGAGACATGTCCTGTGGTCTGATGAAACTAAAGCGGAACTGTTTGTCTGTAATCACCATTGTTACAGTTGGAAGAAAAACAGGGATGCTTTTACCATCCTATCTATGAATTATGTTTATGGCATCATCATAAATTGTGGCTGTTTTGTTGCAGGAAGAACTGGTAGACTTCATGCAGAGACAAGATGGAAGAAATCAAAAGGGTTTTACCAAGACATGGAATTTAAAGGACGATTATCCATGATAATGTGTATGTAAAATAATGAATTTAAATAAAGTTACAAAAAATCTCTAAAAAAATTTTTCACTTTGACACTGATTTTATGTTCTTTTACGTTTCAGCAAGGTACAAGACAAGTGATTAACTAAACCATTCTAACACACACCTACCAAAAATAAGTTTCCCGTAAATGCACAGATAATAGATGATAGATGCACACAATTTTCTGCGTGTTAACCTTTTTCCAGAGAAAGGCTTTCTTGCAATAGCAAACTTTCAAATTGTATGTCTAAAAATTTATTGAATCTCCTTCACTTGCTGAATATTTGCATAACATTGAGAGTAATTAAATACTTTTCAGCAACCTGCTTAATGTGATTTAAAAATACATTAACCTTCACTCTTTTAGATTCTCGATGATTCTTGCAAGCTTAGTTTCCAACCCCAGGCTTTGTGATTGCATAAAATGTTAATTTTACCTCTGGTGATGCCTAAGACGTCAGTGAGTTTGACTGTAGATGCAATACCACTCTTCAACTCATTAAAGAGATCTTTAAGATGGAAATCCAGAGACTTTGAGTCACAGGAATACCTGAGAAATAAACACAATTTAACACCATCGAATCGAACGCTCTTACGTTTTATAGAAATTCACTAACCTTTCTACGGCCTCTCTGAACTCTTTGGTCATAAAGAGCACCTGCAGCACACTGTTCAGGTAACATGTTGATCCTTGATTGTACAAACCGTGGTACTTGGAGTGAAACGTTGATCCTTGGTTCGTAGAACCAAAGCAAAGGAGACAACAGCCAATACGAGTAAATTGAAATATCGGTACTATTTATGCAAATACCAAAATAGTAAAAAGAAAAGGTCTCATAATCTTACCGTAAGCGCAGTCAGATCTATTCATTTTGATTCCGTTTTCAAATAAAACATCGGCTTCAAAATCCAAACAGATCAAAATGCAAAACGCGATGCAAGAATGAAAAAAGTCGTCCCGGGTGTGTTTTAGCTTTAAATGAAAGCTACGCTTTTGATGGCCAGTGTAGTTGACACACAGCAGGCTGATCTGCTTTCTCTTTCGTTTTAGCCACACCTACAACACTACTGTTGCATTCAATGTTTAATCGTAATGCTGGGCTACACTTTTAACTGCGCATCTCCCCCTACATGCGCTCAGTGCTGTAAAGATTGATCGGTTTTCGTGTATGCTGCTTATTAGATGTATTAATCTGACATTGAAATAAACACTATTGCAGCAAAAGCACATATTATACATTTTTATGTTGCAACTATCTGTTCAGTACATGTCATAATAATCGCCGTGATCATCATAAAATAGTCAAGCAGAAACTCCACACCCATGTTCTCTATAGTCATGTGAATTACTGTAAATGCGTGACAAATATTGAAAGTGAAAATGATTGCACCCACACTGTTAGTGCAGACTTTGAGAGTGATTAAAAAGATAACTTTGATAAATGAATATGGAGTTAAATTTGTTTCACAATTATTCAATCCAAAAAAAATCATGTCAAACAAAAAAAAATAGAGTTTGATCAAAACTTTGGGATTTTCAAAATTATCTCAAATTGTAAGAATTATTTTTTAAAATGTTGCTTTAAAAGCTTTTTTTCAAATTGAAATCACGAATTTTTGTTTGAAACTTTCATTTTTGCATGTCAAAATTTTTTGGTTGACAGCTCCCGTTTGCTGGTTGAACTCATCAATTTTTGGCTGCGAATCTCACATGAACATCCTGGGCGGGGCCTAAAG
Source organism: Girardinus metallicus (assembly GCA_903067095.1). NCBI lineage: Eukaryota > Metazoa > Chordata > Actinopteri > Cyprinodontiformes > Poeciliidae > Girardinus > Girardinus metallicus. The sequence continues at coordinate 19,358 of CAEGAE010094391.1, read as the reverse complement.
ACGAGCGATATGTGTTCCTATTGATTAGCGCTGACTAAAGCGGATGACTCCGAGTCCCTGAGATCTCAGAACTCTGTCCCGAACTGAGGGTGGACATTTTAGTAGCTGCTAAACGGTGTAATTTTGTGAAGATTACGTACCATTCACATTCTGTGTCCCGTCACAGAAGCCCTGCTATCACCCACTATCTGGTTGATAGTGGGTGATAGCACTATCACCCACTATTGGAGGAGCATATACTCTCTTATTAATTACATTTATAGTAGTTAGTTTTCTTCACCTGGGCTACATGTGTGTTTTTTTGTTTTAATATTTGTCTTATGTTATATGGGTTGATGTAAATTATGACACACTTTGGTTAACTGTTGTTTTAATTGTGTTATACAAACAAATTTGACATTAGCACTGACAGTGTATCAACACTCAAACATAAAGCTATTGAGCTACACAGTAACAAAAAAGATCCACAATTTAATATCAAATCGACTTTTATTTCTTAAAAGATGTTATTTACAAAACACACAAGTTGAATGGTTCACAAAAGTCATTAAAAGCCCTAAACTGTATACATCTCTGGCAAATTTACACTCAAAAGTAACCTTTTAATTTTTTCCAACATGTTTCGTCCAGCTGGAAAGAATTTTAGCAATATGGAGTGGCCCAGCCAGAAGTAATGAAATATAATCCTTACCATCTAACCTATGGTTTGTTGTTTTTACAAAAAAGCAAAACCACCATAAAAGGTGAATGAACTAAGTTGAGCTTCAATCTCCTTTTAAAAACCATAGTAATTATTCTTACATTGAAGCAATTGAGTTCAAACTCTAAAAAAATCTCAATCTAAATGGATTGATCAAACATGTCAGATTTCTATTAGGAATCTGTTTCTAATATCATATAAAGCATATTTAAGAAAAATGTTTTCCACAAACAGTATATGGTAGCAAGGTCCAAATTACCATTCAAATTCTGTCACAAAAATCTAATTTATGATAATCTATAAATCCTCAATAGATAAGCAGCTGGCCAGATAGTTTGTTGACGAAGTTGTTATTGTTTTGCTATATCCACATTTCTGTACTGAGGTGGCACAGTATTGTATGCACTCTGTTTTCACAATTGAAGGAAGACCACCAGATACAGGAATATGAGTAGAGAAAAATAGGCAATGAAACTTAAAAAAATCAAAAATGAATGCACTAAACCATTTGCACTCAAAGACACAACAAACAGCATATTAATTTGCTTAATTTACCTCATGATAAAGGTTTCCAATTTCCTTTAAACTCTGAGTTAAGAACAAAAGAAGAGATCCTGTTATCAACTAGTAAGCAGGATTCTTATTGCATCTATAAAACATAAAAAGAAAAAAAAAGTAGAATGCCAAACTGTTTTTCATTGAACTTTAATTAAATTTTTTTCCTCCAAATCATCATGTGGAGTGGCTAAAAAGTTCTTTGGGGCCCCTCTAAAATTAGTTTTTGGGACATACTAGACCAAAGCGTACAGTCGTACAATTTGCACTCTGTCGACGCTTCCTTCTTTGATTTTTGTTTGTGCCAGATTGATTTCTGCCATCCTGTTGTATTTCTACTTCAGGGGAGACTTCTGTAATTTTCTCTGTACTGGGTTCAGTCAAGTTTGTACTCTCACTAACATTTTCAATGTTTTCACTCCCTGTTGAAAACGTTTCATCACTTTGTATCTGTTGCTCCAACAAATCTTTCTGTTTCTGCATCGAAGTACAGCTTGACGTCTCCCCATCATTGGTTTTGCTATTATTTTGGGGGTTAGTTTCTATTTTGGCTGTGATTTCTTGTGTCACTGAGTTCATGTTTGGCTGTATGTCACCCTGAAGATTGTTTTGAGTGTCATTATCAAATTGAACAGTTTTATGATTCCCTTCACTCTCACCAAAGAGCCTTTCAGACTTTTTTCTTGCTTGGAAACTTTTATCATTTTGGGGTTTCTCCTCTTTTCCTTGTTTGTTTGCTGCACTGTCACATTTTGCCATATGTTGGCTGTGTTTGACATTATTTATACTTGCAGTACCCTGAATTTCAGAATGTTTGTTATCAAATGCATGTTGTTCTTCCTGCAGCACATCCCGATTTAGTCCACCTTTATTAGTATTAGCTAAACTCAAAATTTGGTGTTTTTCTCCAGTTTCAGTGCAGTGACCTTCAGGGTTTTTTCCTTGTTTGCAGTGCAACTTATCATCAAAAACTATTTTGCTTCTTCTTTTGTCATTGGGTGCCTCTTTCGTTCCCATTTTTATCTTGTTCTGAACTGTTTTAGGGTTCTGTTGAACATCATTTGTTTTCTCTGAACCATTCTGTGGTTTATCTCTGCTCTGTCCATCAATGTCTGGCCTTAACTTTAGATTATAATCAATACTTACTTCTGACTTGTTGCTCATTGACACAAACCTGTCATCATTAGTTCCAGTCATTATGCTCTGTTTATCTCTTACACCCATTTTTGTCTTTATTTCTCCTCTGTTTTTGATTTCATCTTCGACTCCTGTATTGTCAATCCTAGCTGCTGCCCTTTTACCTCCCTCTCTCTGTGGTGTCTCTACATCCGACTTGAAGCATTCAGGTGTAGATGCCCCACAGCTGTCTGCATCCAAAAGGTCAGTAGCTGTAAAAAAACCCAGAAAAGCGCACAGTTAATAGTCTTTCAGAAACCTAATCTGTAAACATATATAAGATGTTTGGAATCTTACTCTGCGACAGACTGGTGACCTGTCCAGGGTGTACCCCGCCTCTCACCCAGAACTGGAGATCGGCACCAGCACCTCCTGACCCCATTGAGGGACAAGGGGGGTGGGAGGGTGGATTCTTACTCTTTTTGTAGAACAACAGATAAGCTCTGGGAATTCTAGTGAGAGTGATGTTAAAATTATTTAAAATTAATTTTAATGTATCAAAAATATATTGGATACAAAAAAACAGAGGAGGACTTACTTTTCCTCATTATCCAATTGGAATCGCTGGTAACGATTCTGTATCTCAGAAAAAAATTATGTGTTAGGAATATTGTGTCTAACTGAGCTAAAGTCTATCAACCAGGAATGACAAATACACACCATTGTGACCGTACTGTCATTGAAGGTATACCATTTGTCATCTTCCTCTGATTTAATTTCAGCAGTGTAATGTCCACTTCTCAGCTCACCAGAATGCTCCACATATGCATATAGCTGATAATGCTGACTCTGAAAATACAGAGTCAGCATTAACTTAATGACTGAAATCAATGGAAAAAAGTAAGATCTTAAATAAAATATGCAAAAATGTACCTTATTTTTTGTAATCGGTATCTCCAGGGTATATGGAATCTGCACACTGCATTTGATTTTCACATAATCCATGTTATTGTAGTCAAATTTAAATCTCTTCAACAGCAGTGTCAAAACATCTGGATGACGATCCATTTCCAATTTCTAATTCAAACACACATGAACATTAATAGAAACTAACACAATCAAACAAGCAAAACAATGCCAATTTAGAACGTAAAATTTTTTGTCAGAGTTTCAAGAGTTCAAAAGAAAACAAAATTAATTGTCAATTACACCCAAACCCTAAATCTTTTTCTTAAAATTGTTTTACTTAGTCCTGCAGGGCTGGTTCAAGGTTTTATGGGGCCTGAGAAAGAATTTTGTTTGGGATCCCTCTTCCTGTTAAAATGTCACCATCATTATGTGTGGGAGATGAATTTAACTGGCTGATCTTGAAAGCAAACACAAACATTTGGTCATTAATTATGGAGATGTTTTTGTGAACAACACACACACAAAGGAAAAATACACATGTAACCTCTGATTGTTACTATGTTAACACAGCAATTAGTGAACATTACTGTTTGAAGGTTTTCAAAATAAACTTACTAGAATGTAGCTGGATATATGCACATTTCAACTGTGTACTTAGTGGATTTCACTTGCTACCAGTTTATCAAATTTGTTTGATAAATTTTGTATCCATGATCTTAGTTCGGGCTCCAAGATCTAACGAGTGGCTATTTCAAGGAACAGAGGGGCTAATTTGCATGACATTTTATTTCATAGAATTTAACTAGATAGCCATCTGGTCTGGGAGCCATACCATTTTGTATTGCTGAAACAGTTGATGACTTCGTTAAGTGTGAGGGGTTTATCCATATCTGTCCTCTTATCAGGGATTATGGAAGGAGTATCTAAGCTGTCTAAAAGAAATTTCATATTGGAATTATTCTCTGGGAATTCAGATGTGTATGTGTCTGAATAAAATTTCTCAAAATCTTGATTTATTTCAACAAGTTAGCTTATCAGAGGTCTTCTGGACTGGACTGAACTGTGCCACAGACAGACTTTTGGTTTGGTGGGCCAGAGAACCTGCCTTTTCACTAAGCTCAAATGTGAAACCTTGAGATCTGACCAAGAATTGCTCCATATCTTGTGTTTATAAAACATTGTATTGCATTTGTAAACAAAGTCTCTCTTTGTATAGTGCAGGGGAGGGTGATAATAATCTTTATTCAACCAGATAAAAAAAAACAAACCTTGTTGAGATCTATAGTCTCTTTTTCAAGAGGCACCTTGCAATATAGCAGGACAATTTACAAGTATCAACAGAAAAATACTAACATATTTTAGTTATTTTAGTTTTAAAAGCATCAAAGCATAAAATATTAAAAACATATAATAATAGACATTACTATCAAAAGCAATGAGAGTTTGTTCTTCATGGTCTTTCATCAATGCATTTAGTTCACACAGAGTAACTTTCTCTGTCAATTTAGACTCTCGTTGTAAGTCATTCCAAGCTCAGGGGGCAACATATTTAAATGCTCTCTCACCCAGATCTGACCAAACTCTGGGAACGAAGTCCACACTGGGTGTGGGACTTAACCATAAAAGTAGTCAGATAAGAGGAACTGGTATCTTGTAGGAGACTGTCAACAAACAGAGAGAGAAGGACAACCAACAGCTGCCGATATTGAATGTATACATAGGCATTCAATATCCTTGCTTTTCTGCCCTTGCTTTTCTATTTTGTTAATAAATGTTGCACAAGATATTTACTGTCTCTTACAAGACACCAAGTCGGATTTATTCTCCGTTAAGAAATTATCTGCAGCGATACAGAGTCTTTTCACAAATGTTGTCATCTGTCAACAAAGTTGAGTCAGATCTCAAGTTGGGGCACTTGATTAAAGGGGAAGTCTAAATCCAGTATTACTGGTGAATGTAATACTGGATTTACTGAATGTATATAATGTATGTAATACTGAATGTAATACTGGGTATTTGCTTTTGTCTTTTTTTTGTTTTGTATTTTTGTTACTAAGGATAGGAGGGTTTTCTCTAATAAAAAATAACCAATCCTAGAGTATGACTGATGAACATGTGAAAAGAATGAGACTTGTATGCATGGGGAAAACCCCCCAAAGGCCTAAACATTAAATGAAATGAAATGAAATTAAATTAAATTCAGTTTATTAGCGCCAATTTATAGCAAACATTGTGTGTAGGCACTTTACAGAACAAAGTCTTTTAAATTCAATTGTAGATGCATTCCAATTGATCAAACGGTATAGTTTGCTCAATTATTTATTCAGAGTGGTTTAAACAATTTCTAAGGAAACCCAGCAGATTGTATTGAGTCATGAACTTGCAGCATTCACTAATCCAGTAGTGACAGCAGGAATTTGCTTGAGTTGAGTTGCTCTAGGTGGGGTGTAGGACTGCAAGAGCTCCCTTAAGTAAGAAGAACTCATAGAGTTTAAACACTTAAAAACAATCAATAAAACCTTAAATTTTACCCAAAACACAACAGGTAGCCAGTGAAGGATTCAGAAAATCAAGGTAATAGATTCCTGCCTCCTTGTTTTAATTTCATTTTCATTTATTGTGCGATTAATTGAGTTATTGTTTTTTGCAACAGGCCTACTTTTGCACATTGATTGCTATGGTGAAAGGTTATTTGGATTCCTCTATGAACTGGTTCATATTCCCTTGACATGACTGATATCAAGCTAAGAGTAGGAGTGAATATTTATAGGGAACTCTATATACTGTAAATTGATGGAGTACACATCTTCAATTGTGGCAATAGTTAATCCTGTAACACGTAGGTTGTCAGTTTTAACCCCTGCTTTGTCTGTGTCAGTGGTCTGTCTTTGGGCAACACACTTCATCCACCCTGCTGGTGGTGATCTGAGGGCCCTTGGGGCCTATGGAAGACTAACTTCTGTCAGATTGCCTCAGGGCAACTCTGGCTTACTGCTTTACAAGTGCATGCCATACAAGCTCTCTCTGCACTTACCTTCCTTTCTTTGTAAAGTAGCATCTTTATTATTTTTACTAATCTTAATTTTGAACATTCACTGACATTGCAGTATATTTATACCACACTGATGTAAGAAAACAATAATGTGTCAAGTATGAACTCAGATCTCAAAGTATTATCTATGTTATTTACATTATTTTATTTTGTTTTTGGGTGGGGGCTTTCTCTTAAATACTCGAAGACACTGCTCTGAGTCTGCTGCTTCCTTCATGACCTCAGATTTCACTGCATGTCTCAGGAATTAAATCCACGTTTAGCTAAAGCTATGGCAAATATGCCCAGTTACCGTAACTGTTTGATGCCCCACTAGTAAGCCTTAGGAGCAGTTACATTTTTGTCTCAAATCAACTGTTTCAAATTAGGAATTTTATTGAGAAAAATGTTCTGATTAAACCATGACTCAGCCTCTTCAGGTAAGCTCACTAAATAGTCATTCTGGATGAGTAAATTTTCAAATAATATGTAAGAACTACATTGTTGTGCGTTTACTTGAGTAAACTTCCCTGAGAGGTTTATGGCTTCTGTTATTGTTATTGTGTTATTATTAAATGACGATTATCATAGATTTTCAGGTTTAAGAGCTTTCACATTTTTAAGTAAATAACATTATTGACTCTTAAAATATAATTTCAATACTCACAATAGAAGAATCAGTTTTGTCATTGCACGTATTGCAATATAGCTGGTTCTCTCCACAAATTTTAGATTCTTGGAAATATTTTTGGACTGCATCAGTCTGAAAAATAGAATATCATTTGAAGAAACCCTGCTAGTCAATTAGACTGCTGAACAAAAAAAAACACACACAATTAAGGTAAGTAGTTCTGCACTTACAACAGGATAGCACTGAATTTCACTGACTGTCAAAGGTAGACTCCAAAATGGTGAATCTGACTTTGTTTCTTCTCCACATTTGGTGCATGTATTCTTGTGAGTCAATACTCCTTGAAATATCTGAAGATGAAAATTAAAAATAAAGTAACTACAACAAAACTAGTTATTTAGCAGACTTTTAAAACATTACTGGTTTTACAGTCGTTCACAAAATTGCTTTTGGATGTTATGTTGTCACCTCTGAAGCTTTAGAGCTGGAACAACTTAGAATCTTGTCAAAACACTCAGCAGCATCATGCTGTTCATTCACTGTAATGACAACATAAAATATTCTAATCTTGTTATTCTTTATTTTCACCTCTTATTTACTTAATTGAAGTTGCTTATATAAGTGGTTAACATGGTGCAACCAAACATGCTGCATTTTTTAAACATTTAATTTAAAAATGAAAATATGTTCCAATAATTGCAAAAGCTACTTAAAAACAAATGAGTTTTAAGATCAAGTGTTACCAGAGTAATAGAAGTTATTCTGTTTTACCTTTCTTGATGCCCAGGTGGTTTGTAATCTCCTGAGTTGATGCCATTTTATTTGTCAAAGTGTTAAAGACGGAGTTAAGATGATAATCAATACATCCATGACTGTCTTGTGAAGAGTTTGACCTAAATAAACAGATTTTGGAAGAGATAAGTAAAGATATGAAATGTATTAAATGATGTGCAAACATTTCAGATTACACATTCTTGTACAAACCTTTTCACAGCTTCTCTGAAGTCTTTGGTCATGTACAGCACCTGCAGTACACTGTTTAAGTAGCATGTTGCTCCCTGATTCTTCAAGCCATGGTAGGTTTTTTTGCCTATTGAAAGATTAATAACTGGTGTAAACATAAACCATTTTAACCTTCTGATGCATGAGTGACTATACAGTTTGACCCATGTTAGAATCAGTGTGTTTTTATGCTACTTTTGTCATTTTGATTCAAAATAATGTTTTGTATAATACTTTATACTGTGTTTATTCCATGCAAGAATTATTTCATGTTTGAAATATTTTAATTTTTCACTTTTTTAAACATTTGTAGAACATTTTTAAAACAAAATGACAACAGCAATATTACAACAGCAATGATGAAACAATGTCAACATCCGTAATGTGTGTGCAGGCATGGAGGTGAGGGGCGTGAAAAAGAGCACGTTTCTTGAAACTAGCTAGCCCTCCAAGCTAGCTAACATTACTATCTGCATTCTATTATGCTATGTGTATCAAGCATGTGAGTGTATGTATCTGTGTCCATCCATCCATCCATCCATTTTCTTCCACTTATCCGGGGTCGGGTCGCGGGGGTAGCAGCTTAAGAAGGGAGGCCCAGACTTCCCTCTCCCCAGCCACTTCTTCAGCTCTTCCGGGGGAATCCCAAGGCGTTCCCAGGCCAGCCGAGAAACATAGTCCCTCCAGCGTGTCCTGGGTCTTCCCCGGGGTCTCCTCCCGGTGGGACGTGCCCGGAACACCTCACCAGGGAGGCGTCCAGGAGGCATCCTGACCAGATGCCCGGAGCCACCTCAACTGGCTCCTCTCGATGTGGAGGAGCAGCGGTTCTACTCTGAGTCCCTCCCGGATGACCGAGCTTCTCACCCTATCTCTAAGGGAGAACCCAGACACCCTACAGAGAAAACTAATTTCGGCCGCTTGTATCTGCGATATTGTTCTTTCAGTCATCTGGGGAGAGGGTTCCCACCCTCATATAAATGAGGGTGGGAACGTAGATCGACCGGTAAATCGAGAGCTTCGCTTTTTGACTCAGCTCTCTTCACCATGACGGACCGTACAGCGCCCGCTTCATGGCAGAAGCTGAACCAATCCCCGTTGATCTCCCGCTCCACTTGGGGCAGGACATCCTCTCCGACCCAAAGAAGGCACTCTATTCTTTTCCAGCTCATTTATTTATGCATTTATTTATATAGCTATGAATTTTTATTTCATTTTTTGAGATGATAAAAGAAAGAACCTTGAACACATTGATCAACAGGTTTTTCATGTCATTCAGCAGACTCTCTCTTGGTTTTCTTATCCAGGGTGTCAGACACACACAGATACGCAAACACAAAAAAATACACATGCACAATAAAGTATAGGCAGTAATGTTAGCTAGTTAGTTAAATAACTAGTGTTAGCTAACTTTGAAGAAGGCTAATATGTTGATTTGTGACAATAACACTATCATGGTACTCAGGATTTACACACACACACATTTGTGAGGTAAAAAATAAAGGTAATAATTATATGTAAGAGTTCTTGCTGTGCAAAATATTATTGTTCAGGGGTAACACTTAGAACTTGGTGTGAATGGGTCACAAATGATTGTTTCCCTGACAGTCACAGTTGGTAAGAAACAAAGAATCCCATTAAATTCAATAGGAAATGGATTTGGGTGGGTGAGTTTTGACCCATTCACGAAAGAATGGGGTAGTGATATAAAACATGCTATTTCTTAAAAGAACCCAGGACTAGTTGAACATGTTGGTCTAAATATGCTGCAATTTTCCTATTACCTAAAAAATTGCTGTCTGTGATACACCAGAACTCATAATTACTTAATTTTAATTTTTTTTTTTTTTTTTTTTTTTACATCTTTTGATATATTTTTTACGGAGCCCTCAATGGGACATGGGGAAATTTTTTTCATTTGCGTTCCCCGTAATATGCTTACTGCAATATTTGCTGGTCTACTTTACATACAGTCACAAATGTCAATTTAAAATGTCAAATATATACACATTTAAAGAGCGTCAGAGAAAATGTGTTTGTTATTATTAACTCTTTGGTGCAAAAAACTGAATGAAAATCGATTTATTCACTGCATGTTTATGTCTGTTTGTATCAGGTTGAAATGCATCCTGACGGTCACAAATCTTCCATCAAATACCGTTTCCCCTGTGTTAAAGGGGCGGAACCGTATCCCCCCCTTTAGCGCGTGCTTTCTCAGTGCTCATAACGAGCACGCGAGTATTTTGCCTTCTGGGCGGTGTGGAGCAGCGAGAAGATGCAGGGGGAGCCGTATCTGATGGGGAAACGCGGATCGACGTAACACATGTTCACACAGTCCGACCAGAGGTAAATGTCATTCATTGTTTTATTTACAAATCTGAAGGCAGCAGCAGCAAAACACCAGATCCTACGGCCAACTCTGTCCTCTTCCTCTGTTTGGTCATCATCATCATCATCATCATCATCATCATCATCATCATCATCATCATCATCGTCGTCGTCGTCGTCGTCGTCATCATCATCATCATCACGTCTTTTGATTTCTACGTTCCTATCGATTTCAATGCGCGCCGGTTCAAATTAAAAAGGCTTAATAACGTTACTCATCACTGTTTTGGCTGGAGGGGCCAGGCAGTAGGATCATTACACGTCATTTACCCAAAAGACATTGCAGTGTGAACAACATGGCGACATTCCTGTGAAAATATTTTATTAAAATTTATCTAAACTAAATAAACTACAGTATTATCACCGTATTGTTTTTACATCTCAAATAAATATTTCCCAAATAAAGTCTGTTTTATAACTTATCGTAGATCCCTTTAAAATGTATAAAAGGTAAATTAAAAAATTTAATTGCATGATATCAGTAACATGTCTTTGAGGAATGACTGCAATATGAACTGATGAAAATTTGTCATTACAAATACACTGCAAAAAGATGACCTCGCAGGGTCAAAAAAGACCCAGTTACGCATCAGAGGGTTAAGAATCGCTGGAGTTGCTTTAAAGGCAACGGCTTCCTTACCTCGTTGGCGTTTTCTTGTCATGTCATCTGATGGAGTATTACCCACTTTGGCGGTTTAAAAATGCAGTGAAATTTCGAAACTCTTTTTAATTTTACTAAGACAAAGAATTTTGGTATAAATGTATCCTTAATTTAGCATTTATCGACATCCAGCTTTTGTCACTCACTACACTCACCGACGTGTACCGACAGCAGCAAAAAAATCTAATAGTTTCTATTTCGCAGGCATTACGCCACAAGGGAGCGTTGCGTTCAATGTATTTGGAAAATTTGTTTCTACACTATCAAATAAAGAAGAACTTTGAGCCTTACAGCCTGAAAGAACTGAAAGTAAAATGGCTGGACACATTTTTTCTCCCCTCGTATTTAATCATGACAAACTAAAACGAAACAAACAGCCCCTCTCTGACGTGAGAGCACGCTCACAAACAAAACTCATCAACTGCTTCTTCATTTTACACAGAAACTTGAATCCAGGAGAGACACGTCTCATCATCTGTGACAACAGAAAGAAATTATGATATACCAAGTAGTTGTTACTGGCCTAGACGGGCAAAAGATAACGATCGACCTGTGCGACAATGAAAAAGATATGCAGCGAATAACCGTGCTGGAGCTGAAGCAGAAAATAGTTGGGAGGATTCCGGGTGCCCCAGGTAAAAAAAAAAAAAAAAAAAAAAAGGGAAACCTGTAACTTATTCTTAAAAACACTGCGGTGCTAAAAGGGAGATGTATTCTTTAAAAAGTATCATGTTTTATAGGCTTTTGATTTGCTGGACTTTAGTTACACAATTTAATTCGGAGGTTTTTAAGTTTCAGTTTTACATAAATTAGTATTACCCTCCTTTTTCATGTGGTGACCTGTCTTAAGAGTCATAATTTATATCTGATATGCATTGCTATTAATGATGGTGAATAAGTTACACAAAGTAAGCGGAACAACTCATACTTTGTGTACATCAATTATTCCGCAGGTCTTGCAGGTCTTTTTTTTCTCGAATAACATAATTTATTTCTCTCTCTTTTATTTTTGCTATGTGTTTGTGGGAGCAGGAAGGACGATGACCGACATAAAGTTGATCTTCGGAAATAAAAGGCTGGAGGCAGACGACAAAAGATTGTGCGATTACGGAATCATACACAAGTCTTCAATCCACATGGTGATTTCTCTTGATGGAGGACTGTCTCTTTGACCACAAAGGAAGAGCGACCGCATCTTTTCTCAATGTTTGGCCTTCAAGTCATATGTACATTGTTTAATTAGTCATTTAATTGATGTCACAAAAAATAAATTGTCTTAAACTGTATTCAGTTCTCACGTATCTGTGTAATTTTTTGGAAATAGTTCAAATTCTTAAAGGTCTATGATTCATAAAAACAAGCCACTGAAATTTCAACACACAAGTTTCTGTAAACGAACCATTGACTAATATAACAAAACATACATTTCCTTAAATGCAAGTCTAGTGTTTATGTGTGTACGATCATCCTGCTCCAGGAAGTGTCGGAGAATAAGTGGCAATTAAATGATTTGCCGAATTTGGCCATAATGTTTAATAATGTTCCCATTATCCCTTTCTTGTTTTTAATTATCTCCGATTTAAGCTTTACACACAAAAAGAGTGCTGCACTGACTGTTGCTGCGGAGTTCAATTTGCATAAAGAAAGGTGATATTTCACAAATTCTGAATTTACATTTTGCATGCGCGGTTCCTCATAATTTTCTTTAGCTGAGCCAGAAGAATGCGTGAATAGTAACCGATATTACGTTTTGGTAGTTTTTTCCTCTTTTTTGTGTTGCATTAATCTTACTTGACTATCTACATCAAGGCTTTTTTCCGCTTGCACGGAAACGGGATTAATTCGTCACCTTCCTGAAGGGAATGATTCACTTAGGGACCATCACCAAATTCTAGTTGTTCGAAAGGTGTAGACAAAGAATCAACAGCTTCCTTCCGGGTCATGCCAGCATTGATTTGGACATATCGAGGGCTGAATTGTGTTACTATACTGGAAAAACAAGACAGAGCAATTAAGCAAACAAAAAACAAAACACACTGACATTCTATTTTACATTATTGTTTTTTTCCCCCATATATAATTATGTATAAATATTTTTCTTCAGTAACTTCCAGTTCATATGGCCCATTTGTTTATGACTGTTTATGATTCCTTTATCCAATCCATAAAGCATTGGACCTAAGTAACGGTCCAATGCTTTATGGACCTAAAGTCTCCCTTACAGCACATGAAAAACGGTTGCTTCTGTTCAGAGTTGGTCAAGGCATAAGCAAACTAAGCTGCTGCTTAGGGTCTCCCTGACCTTCAGGGTACTCCAAAAATGCAATAAATAAATAAATAAATAAATAAATAAAAATTAACACAAACTATATCTAGAATTTAAATGTTTGCATGTTGTGAATGGGGATACTATAATTAACTAGTCTGGTAAAAAAGAAAAAAAACAACCTACCCCTTCTCCTTTGTACAGTGTCTGGGCTCTTGACTATTGGTCAACGATTGCTTTCTGTTCCTGCACTCCATGCAGACCAGCAATTATCAGTGATTGTTTTTAAGGTAGGCCAATTAACCTTGACCCCACTCCTGGAGTCCACCAATATATGCATTAAAAATAAGAAGAATTAAAATAATAAGAAGAATAAATAATTATTTCAATCGAAACACTGTTAGTGGTGAGGTTGTTCTTTACAGGAAGACGGGGAAAGCAAAATACAATTTTACAGCCATACTTCGGTTCAGCCACGGAGAGGATGTCTGAGAAATATCTAACCTAAAACAATTTTTTCGCGGTGTTCTTCTACAGCTCCCTCTGGTTCATTTGGGTTTCGATAACAAAACAACACGTGACTCAATGTGGAAACCAAGAAGAAACGAAATCGAAAGAGTCAGAGACATTTTGAAACACTCCGCACCGAGGCACTCAGACGCTTCGTGAAATAAATCAAGAAAGCATAAAATATGAATTCAAAGCCTGAGAAGTGTTATGACTCTACATTTCAATGTGTGGATGAAGAGGACCAATTCGACTGTAAGTTGTGTTTTACTACGGTGTATTCGTACATAGGCGTAGTCCTTTCAGTTGAGGCAATATTTTAAGATTTAGGAGATTTGAACGTGTTTTACTTCTATCCGTCTATTATAGTTTTGTGTGAAGATTTTGCATCTCGAAGAGCTCGGATGTCCTGCGGTCATGTGGTTACTCCAACGTCTCTCACCAAATATTGCGAGTATTTGTTGGAAAAGGTAAGTTTTTATCAGTCCTTAGATCATCGAGCATGTACAGAGGGGCTGTCAACAGGGGCGCCACCGAGTCGTAGTGGTCTTTGAAACTAAAACAGATACTCCTCCATAGTTAATAATGTCAATTATTATTATTGTTATAGTTTTAAAAAATAAGGAGGAGAACAATCTACATGTCTCATAATGCTGCTTTGTTTATTTATTTGTGTCCTTCACAGTGTGTCACTTAAAAGCACTTAACAAACTTCCAGCTCCTCTCCTGCTCCTCTATATGCAATAGCTAAAATTTATACTATTTTGTTTTCTAAACCTGGAGTTTCCCACCCCGGGATTAGAATATATTAGATTAAATTAGATTAGAGCAGCCAATTTGAACTGAGTAGAGATATCTGGCAACCTGTCCAGGGTGACCCCACCTCTCATCCAAAACGTTAGCTGGAGATAGGCACCAGCAGCCCTCCCGACCCACAAGGTTGTTAGAAAATGGATGGATGGATATATTTATTTTAAATACTTGATGTTTGCTTACTGTGACTGGACACTTAGTTTTTAATGGCCTTTTTTGAGAAGTATGGCTTTTGGCTATACTTCTCAAGTTTACTTTGTGAAGAAATTATGTATGTACTTCTTATAAATCTAAGAAAAATGGCAATTCCATGCGTACTATCTGGAGTCTAACTATTTGCAGTCTCCTAATAGTAAGAAGTCCTTTCTTTGCTTTGCAAAAATGTCATAGAAAAAAGACAAGTTCCAAATGTCTTTAAAAGACAACAAATATGTGGTTACTTGTGTCAGGAAGACCACAAAGGTAAAAAGAATATAAAAAGAAACATCAAATATTTATTTTGGAAAAGATGTTTACTTAAATGCAAATATCTGACCTAATACAAGTCAGATATTTTATGATTGTATTGTTTTTTTAACCTGGGTTACTTTAATCATATTTATTATTTATTAGGCTTCTTGAACTGGGGACTAAGTATGAATTTCTTACCACAAACAAACAAATGTGAGATGGTATGAGATTTGGAGTTTGGCAAATCTCATATCATGTATAAAAATCATTGATTCCGTAATGTTTTCAATTACAGTGAAGCTTAAAGTTGTTAAATTTTATAGTACATTGCCTGAACTTTGGGATTAAGATATTCTCTCTTGACCCTGGTGTCTTAATTTTTTACATTATTAGTAAATATTTAGTAGACATTTTTACAAATGATTACTATTTATTGCAGGATGTGGGGTAAATGTCCCTTACAATTCTGATAATTTTTTGTTTGCCTCTATTTCAATAAAGGGAGAAAGCACGTTTGTGTGTGGCCAGCCAGACTGTAATGTCGAGTGGCCCTATGAAGAGGTTCGCAGAATGGCTCTTCTGACACCTGAAGAGAAGGAATCCTTTGAGAACACCATGGCTGTTAATGCTTTGAAGGCTTGCTTTGACTCCAAATTTGTAAGGATCATATTGTTTATAGAATAATTTTCTAACATGATTGAAAATGTTTATTCCCTAACATTGTACTTTGCATAACATAAAAAATGATTCTCTTTGTTTTTCACTGTCCATCTTCTCACAGTGTCCTGGATGCAAATACTCTGTGACAAGGAAAGTCGAGTCTAATCTGAGCGTCCGATGCCAAATATGTACAGCAGCCAAAGGACGCACCTTTGAATTCTGCTGGCAGTGTTTGAGGGAATGGAAAGGCCCACAGCCACGGATAGATCGCTGTGATAATGAGGGCTGCTCTAATGATGCCCTGAAAACCCTGAAAGACTGTCCTTTTGCTAAATTTGAGAATGTTAAAGGAGTCACTGCGTGTCCCTCTATCAGGGCGTGTCCCACCTGTGGTATACTGGTGGAGCACACTGGAAAACAATGTAAAAACATCAGCTGTCGCCAGTGCAAGGTCGAGTTCTGTTTTGTGTGTCTTAAGATCACAACTGAATGCAGGAAAGTGAACCCAGATTATTTTGGGCCATGCTCTAGTGGTATTGCCCCCAGGCAAACCTCTATTCCTCAATGGCAGCGGAATTAACATGAATAAAATAAGATAGATTATGTCCCGGTTTTTATTTTGTTTATTCATTTAATTCTATGTTTTAATGCCTTGATTTTTGCTTCACATGGAGTTTCTTAGATAAAATATGATATATAAGTCTTTGCGCTTGTTTTTGAAGTGTCCCAAAAGCAAACTTTTGCAGTTGCTAAAAATATGTGTTGTATGGTTTAAATGTTTAATAAAAAAAAATATGGTGGAACTTGTGTCAGTTTCTTAGATCTATATTTATTATTATTGATTGTTTAATGGTTCTTTTTATGTCTTAGTTCATCTCATACTTTAATTATTTTTCCTGAAAATTTAATCATACAATTATTTTGTTCCTGTTGGTTATGTGAAATAGTTCTGACTTTTTAAATACTAGCGTTTTAATATCATTTTCTTTTATCCAAACCCATTCTAATCAATAAAGAATTTTGTAGTACTTGTGCCATTACTCTGTATTATTTTAACAAAAAGTGCAAATATATTTGAACCTTTTAAAACTCCTAACTTTATCTATTTGTCATAGGTTTAGGCATGATGTTGTTATTCTTTATAAAGGTCAACATTGTTTGGATTAGGAAATGAGTGCAAATAAATAAATGAAGGAAAATTAAATATTACAATGTGGGAACATAAAGCCCGGGTGTAAATTCAAACTGGAAAACTCTTCATCTCACCTGCCCAGCTAATCACCTCATCGCACCCTATTGGTGTTTGTCTTCTCCCCCTCTCCTCCAATCATAAGCTTCGCTTCCTTCATAAAGTCTGACATCTTCTCCACCCCTGCTCTTCAGTCTAGCTTTAACCCTCCTCCTCCCCTTCTCCTCCTTCAACTCTCAACTTCTTCAGTACCCCATCAGTCCTTCGGTATCCTTTTCCATAATACCACAGTTCATTGCTTGAACAGGTAGAATCAAACAGGAGTAGCAACCTGTAACAGTAGACAACAGAGACATAAAAATGGAGGTAGATACCATTTACAATAAAAACAGAAACACGTTAATAATTAAAGGAGGTTAGGCCCTTTCTATCTTGTGTCCATGTGGGATACAAGATATGACTCACCACTATGAGACCAAACATCACTGAGGCTCAAAGCCCTCACCAGCTTGAGCCCTGCAGTCTGAGCAGGTCCAGAACCCATATATGATTAAAAGTCTTAATTTTGTTTTGTAACCTGTATGAGAGCCGTTCCAATGTGGCTGGCTTTCTTATAGGTTGTTTTCGGCTACTTTATTTTCTGTAAAGTAACAGATGAACTGGAGGTGGACCTCCATTGAGAGATAACAACCTTATGACCCAACATCAGAGGACATAACTGTACTGACCTGGAATGAAAGACCATTCAAAGGCTCAGGAAAACTTTGCAGAGGATTGGGGTCAATTAAATGATTAGGGTGTGACACCATGAGTTTCAATTAATTGCTTTCTTCACATAAATCTAATTTTCTGAGACATTGAATTTTCTGTTTTCATTATCTGTAAGCCATTACAAGGAAAAAAAGGGCTTGTAATATCACTCTGTACATGAGTATTACTTTCTGAGAATTTTGCACTTTTACGCAAGTTTTTGAGATGTACAAGAGCATCAGAGTAGGGTCATACCGTGAAATTATCTTTCTACACACAGCTGCAGAATGCAAACATACTTTAATTACAGCACAACACATGCTTGAGGTAATTTAAACAGAGGCAAAATTTATACGAGCTCCTTTCAGAGCCAGTGAATATTCAGAAGATCATAATAAAGAAGTACACATTTAACTTTAAACAGTTCCTGCCTTATATTCAACTTACAAGGCTGAACACCGAAAGAGTATTATAAATAGCTTTGAGAACAACATCCTTTTTTTTTAACCACAGCTTAATTTCGTTTTCGCTCTCGAATATTTTCAAGAAATCACGTGACTCAAAGTTTAATTTTCTTATCATCCCAGGTTGTTTGATTGCTTTTCTGTAGCCTGTCACTAATCATTTCTACTTTTAAAGTCAGTTAAAGTCAAACTTGTTACCTTAGGTGTGAACATTAGACTCACTATATGAATATATAAAAAACATGAAAATGTATACAAAAATGCTATATTGAGCACGGCATGCCTAAAAATTGGACGTTTAAGCTTTAGAATTAGTGCCTATTCTATTTTGCAAATGGTAAATTCACTTAAATTCAAATTGGCGTGCATTTGCAGTTTAATTTCATTACGCGTCCTTGTCTCGTAGACCGTTTCGTAGTGTGCATAGTCATAAAGTTTCATATTTCCGGCATACATTGAACGCAACATGTCACTATAATTGAAAGAGAAAGCTTACCGCTCGCTGATTCTCTCTGGAGTCCGATTCCCGTGACCTAGCTGAAGTTGCTCCTATTTTGTCAGCGAGGTAACATCCGCAGACAGTTTGTAAAGACGAGCTGGATCAAGTAATCCATTATAAGTACACGTACTGACTACTACATGTCTCAGGGTGGGAGAAATAAAAACACTCAAGGTAAGCTTCGCATTCCGAACTGAAGTGTTTTATTTATTTATTTTTACCTTTTGCATACCAAGTAATTTGGTGGTCTTCGAAGAAACCTGGTGAAAAACAAAACAGCTAATTGATCGTTTTATATGAGATTGGTGTAAAATACAGACCGCTTTCCATTTTGTGGTCAAAACAATTAAAGAACAAATCAAAAATTTATTTAAGTTAAGTTCTAATTTCTGGTTTACATTATACAGTCTATCATCAAAGAGAAGCGCAAAATCGTATCTATTCTACATATTCCTGAGCAGTTGTTTATTTTCACTTTCCAACAAAGTCCATGAATTAATTGCCCCCGTTTCAAGGTTCCACATTTCATTTGACTTGATAGTCATGATGATGATGCACGCAACACACAAAAATATATATATATATTTTCCTTGTCACTTCTCATCACACTTGAGCACCTGGATTAATGGGTATGGAAGCAGTAACAGGTACCTGACAAGTTGAACAAACACCAACACCATTATTATTTTAACACTATCTATCTATCTATCTATCTATCTATCTATCTATCTATCTATCTATCTATCTATCTATCTATCTATCTATCTATC
>CAEGAE010094378.1:0-27040 GCA_903067095.1 Girardinus metallicus | reverse complement strand
ATGCCGCTGACACTTAGCTTTCGTCAACAACTCGGAGGCGGAAGTGAGAGCTATGTGTTACGCAAATAATGTTCCGGCCGGAACACGGTGCGCTAAATAATAATACATAAATTAACGAAGCTTCGAGGCAGGTACATTTTCCTCGAGGAATTTTAATAATCGAGGTACTCGAATCATTCGAGGAATCGTTTCAGCCCTAATCTGAACCAAAGGAGCTTAGAGAAACCTGATATCAATCTTACAAATTAGACTTTCAACAAGACAATAAACATCAATTTTTTGAATACAGTAAAGCTACACAACCTTAATCTACCTGGACTGTATGTTTTAAATCTAAAGATTCTCAGGGTGAGAAACAAAAGGTTTGAATTGAAAAATACTTCACTCTACCTGATGAGGGCGCTCTCCTGCAGCAGTTCTCTGCTCAGGTTCAGAGGGATGTCTTCGCTGTCCACCACACCTACAGCCGCAAAACAAATGGTTACATTCCTGATGTGAAGTGTGAGATGGAACTACAAGGCAGACTGAGTAAACCGTTGGGTGGAAACATTCGGGACGACGCAGAACCTCGAAGGAAGCGCAGCCACTTGGGAAGGATGTCGGTGGCTTTGGTCTGGATCAGGACCTTCCTGCTGTACAGAGCCACGCTGGAGCCCATCTCTCTGCTCACGTCAAACATGCTGGGTTTCTGTCAGACAGGACGAGGTCTAGTTCAGTCTTATACGATCATAAACAAAATTCTAACAAAATGTACTAACTTGCCTTCATTCAAACATTTTCTTTATCAAATCAGCTAAAACCGTACTTTTTCCTCACTTTATTTCCCAACTTTCTCAGCTGACCTAAAATTCACCAAACACTCCTCACCGCGTCAGGGACGTAAAAGATGCTTCGGATGTTGAGTGGCGCGTCGGCACGGTAGTGCAGCGTGTAGCGTGGCTTATCGTAGGCCTGAGCGATGTAGCGGTAGAACTCCTCGTGCTGCCAGTCACTGATTTCTTTAGGCTCCATCATCCACAAGGCCTGGTGGACAAAACCCAAACAATAGATACTTTTGAAAGCAGTCAAAAGGTTACAGAGTGTACACGGTAAGTTTTGCGTTAAACACTGACGATAACAGAAGGACTGAGGCTCACCTGCAGAGTGTTGAGCCTCCGTCCGTTCAGGAAGATGGGGAAACTAACAAAGTTGCTGTACTTTGTCACAACCTCTGAAACAGATTCATCATGGAGTTGTTGTATGAATTTTATTGTACACACTTGTGGTTCAATAGATCATGGTGCAGTTTGAGTTTTACCTTTAACTCTGTCCTCAGAGGAAAACTCCTTACAGTCGTCTTTGAGGTGCAGCACAATTTTAGTTCCCTGTTGAACGCCGCTGGCTTCAGCAATCTCAAACAGTCCAGAGCTAAACGAGGAAGTGAAAATGTCCATTTGAAGTTTAACGGTTTTTACAAATAAAAACAGAATAAACGTGCTCTCACCCATCGGAGGACCACTTGTATCCGGGAGCGTCCGGCTCTGCAGAGCGGGAGAAGACGTCCACACGGTCAGCCACCATGAAGGCGGAGTAGAAGCCGACACCAAACTGACCGATGATGGTGCTGCTGGCCTCTGCCTGGTTCTGTAGGGCATCTAAAAACGCCTGCAGTGAAGAGGGGAGAGAAGATGACGAGAAGGATGTAAACACATCCGTTACAGGACAAGTTCAACTTTGTTAATATAAACACAGAGCCAAAGCTCAGTCACTTTGACATTTATAGTCATTTGCCTCCATAACAACCAACATTGGGGTTCACTTTGCTGAACATAAACGCTGACCTTGGATCCAGAGCGGGCGATAGTACCCAGATTGGCCACCAGGTCCTCTTTGTTCATGCCAACTCCTGTGTCCTATCACAGAAACACAATTTGTCACTGAAAAGTTTAATTCAACATGCAGCATCACACTACAACCACCAGATGGCAGCACATATGAGAAGTCAAACAACAGAACAGGGTGGTTTGTCTGTAATGGTTAAAATGTTCCTACATCTTAACTTTATACAAACAAGTTTTCAAACCACTTGAAAATTTCCAGTTTTTCATGCTACAGCAAACTTGGAGAAGTAAATGGGAAACATCCAGGGTTTTCAAAATGTAGGAATCTGAATATCGATTTTCTCACCTATGATGTCTGAATTTTTTCATAAATACCTGAATATTAAAAAATATATATATACTTCTTATACCATAATCAATAACTGGACTGCTCTAGATTACTTCTGAGAGGATGAATGCAAAAAGTCTTTTAGTAAATAATTGAGCTTTATATGCATTTCAGGGAGTTATAAAACACTGCGATTTTCATTTCAGATGCAATTTTATCACATTAAAGTATAAACTCCAGTTGCGCTCTGGTTCACCTTCGGCTTATTTATTTTATTTTATTTGACTAGGAAGTCCATTCATAACATATACAAAAAAAAATCTCTTCTAAATCCTTTAAGGAATGACAAAAAAATGCTGGTTGTACAACCCGTGAAGCAGCTGTGTATCCATGAGGTAAACAATGTCAAATTTCAAATAAAGCCAAGATACCACGGCTTAGCAATGCTGGGATAAATTCAACAATATTTAAATCACGTACGAAAGCAATAACAATAAATTTAAAGGCCAAGATAATTATAATCGGGCATTAGATGTGGGTACCTGAATGGTAAAAGTTCCTTTAACACCATCAGTCTGCAGGTGGATTTCCATTGGAGCCGTTTCCCCGCCAGCAGTGATCATTTTGTGTCGCAGCTTTTCCAAGGCGTCGCTCCCGTTAGAGATCAGCTCCCTGATGAAAACCTGGTGGAATGAGGGTGAGTCAGGAAACGGATACAAAGGAACGCTGACAATATTTGAACAAAGTGGAGGAAATGTCTTTCACAACTCCTTACCTCCTTCTCTGAGTACAAAGATCTGGCAACAATGTCCAGAAGTTTCTTTGTTTCAGCCTGAAACTCATGTTTAGAGGAACTACCTGAAAAAAATTGAAAGAGTGACACAGAGCTTATGAGCCTTGAAGTTCAAGAAGGAGAGAAAGAATAACTTTGCAGCTGTTCAGGCACCTTGCACAGATTCCGTATCGGTGATGATGGTGTGTAGAGGTTCTTCTTCTGGCTCTTTCTCCACTTCCTGAGTGCTGTAGAAGGACTGCTGGCTGAAGCCCAGAGAGGACCAGTGAGACCTCCACACAGGTGGCCGGCTGCTCCACCTCTGCTGCTGTCCAACCTGGAGATCTAATGACATGAAGAGCACAAGGGAAGAAAGCTGTTTGCAAGTACAAATAAAGTATGCACAACAAATATAAACATGCATTTTGGACTTCTCGGGAACAGCTGTTTTGGCAGTCTCTTCAAATATTGTGTAAATTGCGATGTTCTTTTTTCACATGCAATAGTTCAGTCCTGACAGTTGCTGTTTTACAGGCAAAATAAAACAAAGTACATCTTTTAAGTTATATGTATGTTTAGCAACAGTCAGTGATGTTTCAGTGCAGCATCCAACAGGACATTTTACAGTTGTTTACAAGCTGTATGGAGATGCTGCAGTTATCCTCATCACTCATGCTCAGTTAAAAGCCTATTTTTACTACAACTGACCTTTTGTAGTTTGCCATACTCGTGATTATGTAGTCTAAAACATAACACCTCTATTTTAAAAATACTTTTTTACTTTATTTCTTGTGTAATAATATATTTTTATTTTGTACTGTCAAGAGCTATACAATATGTTATTTAAAAATAAAAATATAACTTAGAATGCATCACTGTTTCACTTGGTGAATTAAATAATTCAACAACATTCAAATGTAGAGTTGAGTCAGTCTGTTTTTACAGTTAATAATTGCTTGCAAGGAGCTCAGTCAGTCTTTTTTTTTTAACTCGGTTTTTGTTTCCGAGTGAACAAAACAAATATTTGACCTCACTAGATGAAGGTTATTAGTAAAAACATGCAGTTCTCAGCTGATGGA
Organism: Girardinus metallicus; assembly: GCA_903067095.1. Classification (NCBI taxonomy): domain Eukaryota; kingdom Metazoa; phylum Chordata; class Actinopteri; order Cyprinodontiformes; family Poeciliidae; genus Girardinus; species Girardinus metallicus. Next base: position 23,041 of record CAEGAE010094378.1, on the reverse strand, counting down.
GTGAAGCTAAGCTAACTGCGCTATATGACGTAACACTACCTACCTCGCGAGACATTTAGCGTGCTCAGTCCACGCGCACAAGACGTTAACCGTAAATTGGTCCTGTGAGAAGAACCGAGGATGAGCCGAGCCAGGCTGAGGCAGCGGGACATATTGACAGATATTAATAAGCAGGTGGAGACCCAAAGTCACCAGACTGGGGGACACACGCTGACCGGTGAAGACCGAAGATGAGGCTGCGCTTGAAAATGACATCACCAGGGTGTCTAGAAATATGCCTGATGAGAATTGGAGAAGGAAGGTTTATATTATTTCTGTTTGAAAATAAATTTGCAAACATGTGTAGTTTTAATATGTGCCTCATTAAAGGCTTTTTTTTTATTTTGCATTTATTTTGAGAAGTTACTGTTAACTTTTAAAGGATGCTAGTCCTGTGGCGTTGTTCTTCACTTATACTGACAATAAAAACAGCTTGGTGATAAAATAAAGGCACTTCCCCGTGTGAATCCCATTTCCCCAACTCACTTTCACATATGGGGCGTATATTTGTACGAAATTGGCAAATAATTGAGCCCAAAATAGGCTTTTTCAAAAGGTTACATAATGGTCCTATCACGACTGCCTACGGATAACCAGGTAAAATAATTGGACCTACCTGAGTCGCCGTGCTGTAAAGTTGTTATATTTATTTACGAGATTTACATATATAATTTCAGGTCTCATTTGGCAGATGGCACCGACTGTATGCCATTTGACAACTCTAAATCTCTGGGGTTCCTCAAAGCTCCATTATCGTACCGCTTTTATTCAGCATTTATATCCTCCCACAGCTTACGATTACGTTAAAGAGATTTAATATTCATATGATGAGACAAAACTACTATGATCTTAGGGTAGTGTCCATAACATCAATAAATTTACTCCAGCTTGAGGAGGGAAGACATTGCTTTTGGTTTCAAAAATCCAAGACTAAAGATCAGTACTGGTAAACTCATGAGATCAAATACTTTTCAACATACCTCGACACTAGATTTCAACACCCACAAAGATAAAAAACCAAAACTTTAAAAAATATTGCAAAAATTAAACGTTTCCTGTCAAAACAAGCCTGATAAAAAATATTGGTGCACGCTTTTAATTTTCTCTGGTTTCGTTATCATAAGGTCTTTACTCATAAGTCAGCTTATCCAAAATGGTGCCGCTACAGTCCTGACCAAGAAATTACTACACTGGCTCGCTGTTTGTAAAAAGATACGTTTAAAATCTTAATGCTTTATGAAGCACTGAATGATCTTGAAAGTAAGTTCATTTGAGAGTTGCAGGTCAGGGATGGGAGTCCCAGCTCCCTGAAAATATGCAGAAACTGTTTAAGATCCGAGACTTAAAACTATAGTTTCCTGGATTGTTCCTATAAAAGATTACTTTACCAGTTCATTTTACCTAATCTTAACCTGCCAGTGTTTTAACGTCACATTTTCATGTGATGTTTAAATGCTGTAATTACTCTTGGCGTATTTCACTCCCTCAATTGAAAATGAACTTGCTTAGCAAAAAAATCTGAAACCCAGCAAGAACGTTCATATTTCAGAGAAAAGGGTGATGTCCTGCCTGGGTGAAAACAGTTTATGTAGTTGGTCCAGAAAGTGGAAGAAGGGTTAAGATGCAGAGAATCATTAGAGAACCCCAGGTGGCAGCATCCCAGACAGATTTGAAAATAGCTGTAAGGATTCTGTGACCACTTGGACGTAGAAGGACCTTTATATCCTCCAGGAAGTGCCAGAGTGTCGCTGAGAAGGACGATGTCTGGGTTTCCCACCTGGACCAGCTGCCCTATGACTCGATCTTGGATAAGTGGAAGACAAATGATGAATGGGACCTGAACAGAATTTCTAAAAGCTCTTAACAATCAGTTTCTTCCTAAAATGCTTTTCCACATACTTTTAATGTTTGGTTGTGATAGGTTAAGAGACAGATTCTGTGGCACACAGGTTTATTTAACAATAAGGTATATAAGTACGAAATGAGCCATTTGAACCAGTTTATACAGTGATTTCATTCTCATTTTCTGCATATTTACAGTACTGTCTAGCTGCTTGATTTACATTAGAGAATAGTTCCTCATCAATTCAAGTTTAATGCGAGAGAAAAATGCTGCACAAAACTCTCCGAACACAAATCAGCAGTCAAACAATTACATATTTCCCACCACAGGCAAAACAGCTTCAGTACTTAATGACAATTTCTTTCGAATAAAGAACAGACAAAAGCAAGGTTTGAAAATCTGCAAGACAATCGCTGGGATCGGGCCAGGTAAAAAGAACATTCTGGCACCTGTGAATATGAACAAGTTTCGATGCAAGCTTCTCTTTCACCAGCATGTTGTGTTTGTGTGTGCAATAGGTATCCTAGATCTATACAAATACGTTAATCTCCTTTAGACTCTGCAAACAGGAAAGAAATTAAGGCTTTCCCAAAGGCAGTCCTTTTGAAAAAAATGGCATATTAGAATAAATTAGCCAGGAACAGGAAAAACTGAGAAACTGGCGAAAAACTTCACAGACAACTTTACAGACTTCGCAACACAAATACAATATTCATCTGCAAAGGTACAAAATAAGGATATTTTTTGTTGTTTTAAGATTTTTTTTAAAAAGTCAATTGCAAATCATAAAAGAAAAATAAAATAAACCAGCAAAGACCAGGGCGAATTCTCACAATGCTGGTCTGAACCAAAAATATATTCTTTGTCTTTGTTTTCTTTTCAACAGCAATTATTAAATCACTCTGTTTTCAGAAAAAGGAGTTTGTGGTGTAAGGAAAGTTCACAGTCCGCAGGCCTCCAAAGACTTTCTAAAACCAGTAAATAAAAAAAAAAAGAAATCTCAGCGAAAAACTGGGCAGGCCTTTCTTCCGTCAAAATGCTACAATCCTTCAACGAACCTCTCTAGCGTGTCTCCTGTGGGGTCGCCCCCCATGTTCATGTCGTTCAGCCCTCCTCGGTTTGGTGTGTTCAGCTGTGGGAGCATTGCGCTTTGCTCAGGCGTTCCCATGTGTCCCTGGTCCATAGAGCCCGACATGGGGCCGAGGCTTGGGTGAGGGGAGCTGGAGTGGAGAGCCCCGTGCTGCGGCGAAGGCTGGGGTTGTATCCGCGGGGAGGAGCCGGAATGGGGGGCTTGTTGTGAAGGCGGCCGGGGCGACTGCACCGGAGCCGGGGAGCGGACCTGGTTTCCCAGGGTGTTGGCCATGGTCTGACCAGGTAGATGAGCTGCGGTCTGGCCTTGGCCCTGCAGTAGATGAGGTTGAGGACTCATCGGGTTGGCCTGCCCAGGAGAACCCATCTGCTGCTTCATCATCTGATGCTGAAGCATGCGCTGCTTGAGGTGGTTCGGGATCCCTTCCATACCCATGCCGGGCTGGCCCATCTGCGACATGGGAGGAACCGACCCCATTGGACCGGAGCCGCCTTGCATAGCCATCTGCTGATGCGCGCGGAGCTGGGAGAAGCCTGGGGGCCCCTGCTGCTGGGGGGGGAACTGGCTGTGGCCCTGAGGCATGCCCCCCTGCTGCTGCATCTGCTGCATCCGGAGCAGTTGTCTGTGGTACTGAGGGCTTCCGTTTTGAGCCGTATTCATCATCTGGCCTTGAGGACCCAAGGGGGCCATACCCTGGGGGCCCACCAGCTGAGGAGGCTGCTGCTGCGGAGCCATCCCGGTCCTCTGCATTTGGTTCATAGCTGCCATGGCCTGCATCCCAGGCTGGGAGCCCAGCAGGACCTGAGGGTTCTGCTGCTGGACCTGTTGCTGCTGCTGCTGCTGCGGCGCCGCCTGGCTGGCCTGGTATTTGGCCGCTCTCTGTTTGATGAAAGCCGCCATGAGGTGGGGGTTGGACTTAAGGATGGTCAGCACCTGCTGCTGTTGCTGTGGGGAGCTCGGAGATTTGAGGGTGTGCAGTAGTTCCTGCACGGCACTTGGCGTAATATTTCCAGGCATCACCCGGGGCATGTTTGGCTGCTGCTGCTGCGGTGTCATTCCCTGTTGGGGGGGCCCCTGAGAAGGCATGACCCCAGGCATTTGGGGACCCGGCTGCTGTGGCATCATGGGCCTCTGCATGAGGGGGGACTGCTGAGACATGGGGGTTCCCTGAGCCTGCTGGGAGGCCATGGGGCCTTGCTGAGGAGGGACCAGTGGCTGATGGCCTTGGGCATTCTGCATTCCCACACCCCACTGACCCTGCGACACAGCCTGCATCACCTGGGGACCCCGGGGACCCGGCATCATCTGCATTTGGTTCTGAATGGGGCTCATCATGCGTGACTGGTTCATGGGCATCCCGTTCATGGTGTAACCCGGCTGCTGTTGCTGCTGCTGCTGCTGCTGCTGCTTTGCCTTTGCTGCCATCTCGATCTGTTGTGCCACCTTCATTGCTGCCAGCAGCTGCTGCTGTTGTTGCTGTGGCTGCTGAGGAGGAGGAGCCTGCTGCTGATGCGGCACGTTAGGCATAGGGGACAACTGCTGATGGAGTGGCGATGACTGTGGCCCAGGTTTACCTTGTGGCACAGGCGTGGAGGGCTGACTGCTGCGGCCGTTGCTGGGGAACCCTTGCCCCATGTTGCCGGGGTTTGGTGGTTGTTGTTGCTGAGGGTGGTTAGGCATGGGCTGCGGAGTCTGGGGCGTATTAGGTTGCTGCACAGACGTGGGGGTTTCTGGAGCAGCTGAGGTAGGTGGAGATGGCATCGGCATACCTCTTCCAGCCATGGTGGCCATTCTGCGGCGCATCATCTGGGCCTGCTGCAGCCTGTGCTGCAACTGCTGCTGACGAAGCTTCTGCTTGATGTTGAGGCAGAACGGAACCGGACACTTGTTCTCCTGACAGTGCTTGGCGTGGTAACAGCATAAAGCAATCAGCTGCTTGCAAACCGGGCATCCACCGTTGGTCTTGCGCTTGCAGCCCTTAGTGTGCTGAACCACCCGCTTCATCTTCTGGCAGGATGCGAGCGAGCAGTTGGCGTTCCTGCACTGGCAGGCGTGCACCAGAGACTGGATGCAGCGTTGGATGCTGAGGCGCCGACTCTCCTGAGGACTCTTTGAGGCCTCGCCGCTCTGACTGTTGCTGTCGTCGTCAATACCCAGGCCCCACTTCACCATCTGGTGCTCGTGGCCTTTAGTGTTGTAGCAGTTAATGCACAGGTCATAGTCCTGATGACGGATGAGGAAACGCATGTTAAAGCAGAGATCTGAGCATTTATCCAGTGTCTAAGCTCTGAAATGTAATACCATTTGAACTTTTTCTCGCATTTACCCACAGATTTCATGAATTAGGGTCTTACCTCACAAACAGTGCAGTGCCAGCGAGTCTCCACATGATGCTTGCATTCGTTGCATGTGTAGACAAAGCGGTCCTGGCCCTGGTTGTGCAGCTCCACCAGCATGCACATGGAGCTCCACTTGCATCTTCTGAGCGAGCTGAACTCCCAGTGCTTGTCCCTGGCCAAAGTCAGGAAGGCGTCACGTCCGTCCATGAGGTCACAGGTCAGCAAAGGGTCGGGGTCCATGATAGGTGGGAGGGTGTTGATGACAGGCCCCGAATGGAGGTGAATTACAAAAAACACCTAGAAAGAAAGAAGATATTGCAGCATTTAACAGCTGCTTGTAGGGTTCCCATCAAAGTTCAACTAAACTGCAGGTTTCCCACCTCCTTGTGTTTCTCCATGGTGGCGTAGAGTTTTTGAGACAGATCATTGGCTACATTTGGCATACCAGGCTTCTTCTTATTGGATCGGCTGACGCTGCTCTTGTTCTTGTTGGTTTTCTTATTATTCTTCTTTTTGGCATTCTTGCTGTCAGCCTGGACTCCCTTGTAGGGCAAACATAAACATTTTGGAAAACAGAGTCAAACCATGGTTGTGTAATTAGGTTGAGAGGGTCTACTTTCCCTGGAAGGTTTTATTAAGCCAACACTTTAGGGTGATCAAATCTTTAGTGCTCAGCTGATGGTATAAAACAAAGAGCTAAGTCAATCCAGCTATCTAACATACCTCTGTTGTCTCCGAGGAGGCAGTGTTCTCCTCCTTCTTCCTCTCCTCCTCCTCCTGCTCCAGCTCCTTGATGCTCTCCTCCAGCACATTAGGCCAAAAGTCGCCCTCAAAGTATGGCAGCTCGTTGGCACTGGTCAGCCTGTCTTCTGTTGCCTGCTTGAAAATGTCCTGAACAGAAACACAACTTTTTATCTCAGTCAACGGAGAAGCAAAACCACCACATCAGAAAAATCACCATGTTCTTAATTGAAAACTTTCCATTATTGTCATATTTGTGCTTGCATTGCAATTTTTAAACTGAAATGAAATCTAAAGAAGGCATATAATCTACAGGCACAAATGTTATAGGTAAACAAAACGGACTGGAAAAGCATAAAATATATAAAATGTAAAAAACTAACAAAAAAAAAAAAAAGACAAACTTCCTGTTGAAAATAACCAAATTCATTATAGAGACTGGGAAAATGTTATTTTAATACCCATATTTTTCCATCATACCAATCTTTGGATACACCAAAAACATGTTTGAGGTTTTTTTTTCCCCAATTTGTAAATTTTTCTCATTATCTGTTTTTCCGCTTGAATTAGCTCCACTTAGGTGTAACATTATTCCCAGAGATTTCACATAAAATGTTCAAAAGTTCTGATATAATGTTCATGAAAACTATATTCTTGTTGAATGGGGAAATTTTAACAATTATTACTATTATACTGATCATTGATAAAGACTCAAGCCATTTTTTTATGTTCATGTTTAGGCACCGTCACCAACTTTCTTCTGATTTCTAAAGACAAACTCCTCAAACTTGTTTCACAACAGAAATTTTCACACATCTCTCTAAAATGCATTGTTTTATATTAAATGTCACAAATTATCTCTGTGTTAGTAAACTTTTTTGTTTGTTTTCTAACCTTGTAATCATGTATGATCCTCTCTGCAAATGCCTTGTCGAGCATCTTCCTGTACCACTCCTGCAGCCTTTTGGGTTTAGGGATCTTCTGGTCCGGAGGGTGGCAGTGGAAAATATAATCATCTCCTTCACTTGGTGGGCAGGCCCAAATGTGACCCATTACATACCTGTTCAGAAAATACACAGTCAGCACTACATTCCTATATCACCTAGGTGGTAGGTGAAAAACAAAGGGTCCTTGGACTTACCCAAGTTTCCTCACATACTCCAGGTAGCCTATCAAGATCTCGTGGTACACTGCAGTCCTTAGCACACGTGGCTTGAAAAAGTGAACACTGTCGAGGTATGATATGTAAACCCGTCTGAAAGAAAAACAGGGCAAAGGATTAAAACCTTAAATAAACTGACAAATTAATAAGACATCTGTTAAGGTTTTTATTGAACTATAGCATTACCTTGTGTTTGGAAAAGGGCAATCTGAGCCATACTCCTGTACATGCATGCCGAAGAAACAAACGTCCACGCCGTCGATTTCCTCGAATGCAAAAAGTGCTTTGGTTCTGTAAGGGAAGTTCGCCACCATCTCACCTGAGTCTACAAACCTGTGGGAGCAACAACAAGCCATTAGCCACAACACTACAAACAAAAAAAAAAAGAAGAAAAACACAATGCATATAAGATCAAAGTGCAATGCAACTTATCCATCTTGGGTGTAAGCTGCCTCACCTAGACTTCATGCCAGGCTTAATATCCACAGTTTTATCAGAGCTGGCAACAACTCGCACAAACACTTCACCAGCTTCTGGGTGGTTCTGCCTTTTTAAGTACTTGTTTACTCTGTCTTCAATGTACGTCCCCAACCTTGTAGTCTGCAACCCTAGTAAAACAAGACAATTTTAAAATTAATTCAGATCAAAGACATTTAGTTTAATGGAAAATATTAACCATTTTCTTTTTCCATCAAACGTTAAACTCACTTTTTGCTGAGAACTTGTTCTCTTTCCTTGCTTTTCCAGATTTTCTCAGGCAATTGTCACACACGAAGCTGGAGACAAATTAAAGATTTGGTCAACCTGCAAGGCTTTTGGAAAATACAGTGCCTTGCAAAAGTCAATTGATTTTTGTCAGATCATGAGTAGAGCATAATAGTTGGTTGATGCTCTTTTTTTGCAACCAATAAAATGCTGTAAATTGCAGTGAACCTCCTGCAGCTAAACATTTTTGCAGATTCTTTTCTGTAAATTACCCAAAACTGAGTCAGATTAGACAGAGAGTGTCTGTGAATGGCCATTTTCAAATCCTTGCACAAACTGTCCAATAGATTTTGGTCTGGACTTTGACTAGGCCAGTATCAAACATTAATCCACTTTGATCTAAACTAGTCCAATGCAGCTCAGGCTATATGTTTAGGGCCACTGCCCTGCTGATGAACTTCCTAAACAATTTTCTTCCATAACTGACCAGTTGCCATAACTGACCAGTTGCCATCTCCATGGTGACTCCACAGCATGATACTGACAACACCATGTTTTGCTGGGGAGGTTATTAGAGGAACCAGAGATGTCAGAGTAAAAGGGTGAATACTCTGTTTGTCTATCACATGAAATCGTCAATAAGGTCGCAGTTGGAGTAACAATACTATTATGTTCCTATAAGAGCATATTTTGCTTGTTTTAGTCACGGTGTTGAAGAACAAGACTCACCCAGAGGGCCAAATGACATCGTAGTGCAGCACACAGATCTGATGCATTTTTCTTCCACAGTCTTTACATTCAACAAACCTAAAAACAGACAAACATATTTCATTTTCACCAAAAGCTACAGTGAGACATTTCACTCAAATACTGTTGAACTTCTTGTACTGGCCACAGTGCACTCACGGTTCAGGGTCCAACGTATCATTTTTCTTCTTTTCAAACTGATCTTTAGATATTTTCCTGCATTGAAGAGAACAAAGAAATATATTGACGTTGGCTCATATGAGACAAAAAGACGATCCCCAGCAGGTTTTCAGGCTTGGGCCACTCACGTTTGCGGTTGTGCCGGGTCGTCCCCCAGGTTCACACTGTTGCCCTGGATCTCATTGAAGCACTTCTCACAATAGTGATACCTGTCGGCAATAAGGCCATATTTGGGTGAACTGCAGCCAGCACACACAGTAGCAGCACAGGTGGGAGAGTGCAGAGCGAATGGAGCACATGGCAACAAGGATGGACCGAGCATGGGCGGATAGACGGACAGATAGATGGACGGACACACACACACAGGCAGAGGTACAAGTTAGTCACAACTGAACTGGTCATGATTCGGCGTCTCATGTAAACTGGAAAAACGATGAGGAAGGCAAAATACTAAAAACTGTATGTTAAGAAAAAGTTATCAAAAAATGAGAAATTATTTCAAACAGCATGCTGGTGAATGGACACTTTCACTGGAATGGTTTATGACATGACAACATGCACCAGGGAAGGTGAGAATGGATGTCAGGATGGTCAGAAGAAGCAATGATGCAATAACAAATACACAAACTTTTATTTCAAACTACCACAGACACTTTTCATCTATAAATGCAACCTTTAGTCTTTAAGTAAAGAGGTGCATAACTGACTAAAGGGAACATTACATTTTGACAAAATTACATTGAAAGCCAATAGGTTAAACAACGATTCATGTAAATCTCTGGAAAATATTTGATATTAAGATGGGAAACATCAAAGCATTTGCAAGAGTAGGAAACTGTATTGTGTTGCACTAAGGTGCAGTAGCGCATTCAGAACAGAAGGGGGGGCTTTGGAGCCAGATTCTTGTGAAAGTAAACCTTGGAACTGAGCACAGACTGATAAAGAAAGATATCAGTCCGTAGTGTCTGCAACCCTCCGTTATTACTAACTCATTACCTGAGCGTTATGGTTTTTTGGGGGGTGTAAAGTGTAAAGAGGCGTTATAAACCTTTACAAGGATTCAAGTACAGCCTCCAACCCCCAAATAATGTAATAACACCCTCCTACCTGTTCTGGTAGCTGTAGTAGTTGCTGTCTCTGGAGATGGTACACAACTGTTTGCCGTAGCAACAAAGTGTCTGAGGCGAAAACTCGTACTGTTGATAAAAATAAGAAAATATTATCGTCCATACTCCTCTGAAAGATTTCATCTGCGGTCATGAATATATGGAATGTTTTGGAAAAATAATCACACTAGCGATAGGTCAAATGGACAAAATAAATCACAATATTTTCCCCGGCATTGAACAATTTTGAATATTTATCGTGACATAGTTTCAAATGAACAAGCCGGCGTCTAATTTAGTATATCTTTCATTAAAAGCAAAGACATTTTGAAAATAAAACATTATTTAGTAAGTAAACTAAACTGCATAATTTCTTTAAGCATTGGGAGGCATTATGAATTGCAGGTCCACTTCCTAAACTAGAAAAATATTGACCAAAAAACCTGCTTGCAGTTCTGTTTAAAAGTGTAAATATGTCTCAGTGCAAGCTTAAAGTGATGAAAATCAAGCTGACAGCTTGAAATCTGGTCTCCATCTTGTATGAATGCTTTCAAATAATGATATCTCCATGCACTGCCTGAAAGGCCATGTGTATTTATTGAATTTTAAAGCATACATTTGTATATTTTCATTTCAGTTGCTCTATAAAATGTTGAAATTGCTCAGCACTAACTTCCATGCTTCTTAAACTTATTCCAACTACAACCACAGACGTTTTTTATTGGCTCGAATTCTGAATTAGATTTTATTGTGGATTTTGACAAAGCCATTCTTAAAGCTTAATATGGTTTAATCTAAACCACTGCGACCTAATTTTTCCTTCCACCTTGCATTGTTTTTTTTTTGTTGATTTATCACAAAAAATCTGTAATAAAACAGATTAAATGTTCTATTCATAATTTCAATGAGTTACAGGGAAATTAATCCTTTTTCAAAGTACCACGAGTGTGAAGTGAAGATGCTTTCAATAAAAAATAAAGCACATAGGCATTTCTGCGGCGTTGTGTTACCGTCTCACCTTCCTGCCACAGCAGTAGCCCAGACCCTGCATGACGGGATCAATCTCTGCTTCGAACACCTCGGCCAGCTTGGTGCAGTACTTGTAGACGCGTGACGTTTTGCGGTTGTACAGCCAGGCGTTGTTGAACATGAGCCAGATGTCGTCCACATACTGCCACGGCTCCTGGTACTGACCCGTGTCCAGCTTGCGTTTGATGGTGGATAAGTCGATGGGGTTCTTCACTATGTCAAAGTAGTCCTGCAGGAAGACGGGTGGGACAAAGATCCCAGTTCTATCAGTGTCTGTATTTCGGAATAAATAAGTCAGTTCAGGAAATCGTTGACACTTACAGGAATGCCGAGCACCATGGGGTCTACAGGTTGCCTGAAGGGTAGGGACTCGGGGTCTTGTCTGTAGAGGGCCTCAAGAGTGGGCATCAGTGCTTGTCTCAGCTCCTCTGGCTTGAAAACTGTATGGAAAACAACTCTTCAATGGAACTAAATAACAGCTTTCTTAAATCGGCCTAAACATTTATATACACCAGTGTTTTCCAGTGAAAACACACAACAATCAGAATTTATTGATGGCTTAATTAGGCTTTTAGGCCATTTTTAGGCTGGGTCAAACCTTTAATAGTTGCAGCCAAACTGCTTAAATGTTCACAAATTCCAAACTGTGCGTTTAATGATATCGGTTTAATCTACTACTATTTAGTCCAGGTTTAATCAGTTGGAGTATTTTAGATTCTTTAAGTAATAAAACCTAAATTCCTTAAAAGCTAATAAACCGTAAAGCTTTGTCCTCAAAATCTTCACTCTACTTTTAATGCCGATCCTAACTTGTTAGAAGTAAAATGTCATTACCGTCGCTCCCATTAATTATGAGGGTTTGAGATGGACATGTATTGGAGAAGAGCAACAATTGGAAAAAGTGCTCAGCTTTATGTTGCCTATTTGCTAATAGAAACATTGCCTTGGTGCGTTGCCGTTGTAAAGGAGATTGATATTTCTAAAGATTAGATTTTTGAGTCAGTATAATAGATTATGTTGAACCGCTGCAATCCTAATATGGTTCATCACCTTTACCTGTACTTAACAAATTTAACACATTTTAATAACAGTTTAATCAGCGGGGGATTGTATCAGAACTGGGATTTCCTGAAAAATCTGAAATCTGGCTTTTTATCACTCAGCGAACTGGTCATTCCTGCACCAATGAAAACAATCCTCAGAGAGGTTGCAGTGACTGAAGGAAGGGCACTGACAGTCAGTCATCTTCAATATCAGTGAGAAGTGTGAAAACAGAGGACAGAAAATGTCTGCGGTTTGTTCCATATGCAACAAAGCCAGAAATTCAGCAGATAAAGGAATACTTGAACATTTGACACAAAAGTTGCTGTTTTATACTTTCAGGCTTCCACTTCTGTTGAGGAACATGTTGGAAATCCCAGAGTTAAGGTCAGGATCTACACTCTGGGGAATAAACACAAAGCTGTGACTTTCATAATGTTACCTGTGCTAATCGCTAAAATAAGTTGCTAAAGTTAGTTTAAAATGTCAACTTATAAATAGATTCAGACACCAAGCAAAGCTGTTCTATCTATATTGTAAAAATGCAACATTGCAGGTGCAAAGGCCTTTTAAAGACTAACAGCAAATTGGTCTACAATGTTAAATATTATAACATATAGACATGTTATATATATGTATATATATATGGGAGCAAATGTCAACAATGTCATAATTTTGACCTTTTTAATATTATTATTAAAATCCTGATTTACACTAACTGCTCTCATACATTGCAGTGGCATGACATAGCTTTCGTTCCCAAGATAAATAATTAATGATGGGCTATGGCAGGTCTTTTATCCCCTTCTATTATAGCTTAGGAGTCATCTGACTTGAACATAATCAAAAAAGGCTGGTCAAAGCTGTACGAAAATCAGGTTATCAGAAACTGGTCCTAAAATGTTAATATTGTCAACAAATAAAACATCAAAGTGGATGAGTGGTCTTACTTTTCTTGCGGTTCTGAGCAGTGGAAGTGGATGATGTGCTGTTGGGCGCACCGTCCTCCTCTTCTTTGGGTTCCACCTTCACCTCTGGCTTCTTCTCGTCCGTCTCCATCGGTTCCTGCTTTGGTTCTGCTGCATCCGTTTCCTCCTTTTTCACCAGGGAGGGTTTGGTTTCATCGTCCTGCTGGGTAACAAGAAATAAAACCCACAGTTACCTTCAGAGATGTGCTCCAATCTCTTTTAAATGCAAAGTAAATGTACATACTTCCATCTTTACGTCATTTTGCTTTTTCCCAGACTTGCTGTCCTCCTCTTCTTCTTCTTCCTCTTTGACTTCGGATTTGACCTCAGAGCTACTCATGTCAGGCAGGGCCTGCTGGGAGCTCAGTTCAGCCACGGAGCCAGGAGTGGGAACTCTGTTATCGAGACCGGCAGCAGCCTGGGACAACTTCAAGGAGTCAAAGAGACAAAATGATCACTACACTAATCATTTTATCAAATAAGGATGAATGATGAGAAGATTTAAAAAAGACCAGCCAGGAAGTTGAATTTAAACCAGCAAGATTCGTACACTTTTCCCACAGTAAAATTTAAGAACTTTTCAAACATTTTCAAGGTAAGTTTTCAAACTTGTCCTGCTTTGGAGATAAAAACAATACAAATGAACTAAAAAAAAAACAACAGTTTCACTATTTTATCACATCATTTAGTACTATTATTAATGTTTTGTGATAGTATTCCATAGGCATAAGGTATATGAAAAAATAACGAAATTTTACGTTTTAAAGTGTTTCTCATACACAGCCTACACACCTGACTGATCCAAGAACAAAACACTAACACCTGAGAATTTCAATAACTAACATATAAAATTTAAGTCAACGTTCATTTTAATTACACTGACCAACACGTCCTAGAGCCATTAGGATTAATAAATATTTGTTTCATTGACAGAATCCCAACAAATCTTAAGCTAAATGGCCTTCCTGCTTTTATATAATGCTTAAACATAACATACGAAGAAGGTTATAAAAGAACTTCTAAAAATAGAAATAATTTTAGTAATTTTAACTGATCTAAACCAAGAAAAGTTTGGTCTGATGTAATGTCAGACACTGAGAAAAAACATGTTTATATCGTTTTATTAGGTGTATAAAAATATCTAACTATCGCTTTCCAAATTTAGGCTGTTAATCCAGTGTTAAATTGCACTTTATTACAAAACTATGCTGTTTGAATATCAAGCACTTCAAGGATGTTATACAGAAATCAAGCACTTCCCAAACCTTGAAAATGCGAAATTGAAATTTAAGCATTTTCGAGGATTTTAAGCACCCGTACAAACCCTGTATAAGCCAGTTTTTAGCATTCAGGCAGAACAAGGATCTCACCGGTGTACTAGGGTGCTGAGGCTGCACAGAGGTGGGCTGCTGCATCTGGCTGGGGGGCTCAGAGGGAGGCTGCAGGGGTGTCAGAGGCTGGGAGGGGTCAGGGGGAGTGCTCATAGCTGCAGGGGGGCGAGGAAGGCTACTTGGAATGTGGGTTGGGGTTGAGGGGGGTCCTACTGCAGAGCCAGGAGTGGAGGGCTGCGGCGGCACCTGGGCCTGTGTGGAAGCATGCTGCTGCTGCTGCTGCTGGCTGATGCTGGGTGGAGGGGGCGTGCCCCGGGCGGGTTGGGTGGTGGGTCCAGCGGGCAACTGGGAGCCCAGAGCATTCAGAGGGAGGTTAGAGGTTTGTTGTTGCTGGAAAAAAAGGGAAGTTCACTATTAGCATTGCCTAATATTTATTGGGCAGACGACTAGTTTCATCCAACTTCACAGATCATCTCACCTGTGCGACGGCAGCCTGTGGCATAGTCTGACCCATGCCTATATTCACATTCATGGCTCCACCTGCAGCACTAGGATATTGACCCTGCTGCAGGTACTGGCCTTGGGCGGCTGGTTGAGACATGCTATTAGCATGATTACCCATCATGCCTTGGTTCGGGGGCATCCTGGATGGAGACATGCCCATCTGAAGAGTGGTAGAGATGACACAAACACATCAGAACATCAGCAAATGGATTTTTATAGAAAATCATTTTTACTCTGAATCTAGAGTGCTAGAACCATAACCAAAGAACAAAATATTATTTAAAAACATAATTTAAAAAAAGCTGTATTAAAATGTAGAGGAGGAAATCAATTTGAGTTTTTAATGAAAGAGTTATCAAGAAGGATAAAGTGTACTGTTGAAGATTATTCTTTTTGAATGGATCTATATAGCTTAAATGTGAATTATTTATTAGTGCTGAAAATAAATTTAGGCTTCACTTTCCTTTATTTCTTTAGAACAAACAAAACACTTAATGTATTAAAATAGTTGAAAAGGTGATTTTCGCAACGTGTTCTTGTAAGGAACCAACATAATAATAATCGTAAAAGCTGGGAAACCAATCTCACCACAGAGTTCATGTTCATCTGCTGCGGATGGCTCATTGGGGAAGGAGCCCTCGCTCCCATGGGTGCCTGAGGCATCTGTGCATTCTGCATCGCCATTGGGTTAAACTGACTGATTCCTGTGGGAACATATTTATGTACAATTACATACCTCTTCAGGGGAGTTGATGTAATTTAATATTTCAATGCCCGAATGAGCTGGCAGGGGCACTAAACCAACTGACTGAAAGAGTGGTTCAACATTCTCAGGCTTTACTAAACAGCTTCATCAACATAATGTTTAGAGTTATGGTTCTGATATTAATTAGTAACAACTTGATAGATATACCTTGATCCACCTGCATACGGTTCATCATCTGACTTGGCATGTTGGGCATTGTTGCAGGTCCATCTGCAGGGAGGTAAGACAGAAATATGCTTTATTAAAAATTGCTCTTAGTATTTGAAAACAAAGCGAGTAGCTTTAACCAATAAACCAAGGTGTTACGGGTTGTTTGTACTAACTTGGAGGTCGAACGGCCTGTGCAGGGCCCATGCTGTTGGGCTGAGCCATACCAGGCTGCTGGGGTCCCGGCGCGCCC
Source organism: Girardinus metallicus (assembly GCA_903067095.1). Lineage (NCBI taxonomy): Eukaryota > Metazoa > Chordata > Actinopteri > Cyprinodontiformes > Poeciliidae > Girardinus > Girardinus metallicus. Next base: position 7,050 of record CAEGAE010094378.1, on the reverse strand, counting down.
ACCATGATGGGCTGTTTCTGCAGACGCGAGCGTCTCTTCTCCTCCAGCTCCTTCTGGATCTTATAAATTTTTTCTGCCAGGAAGTGGTAGTACTCATCCTAATGAGATGGACAAGAAAACCATTAGATCAGAAAAGGTTAAAAAAAACAATCATTGAGTTGAAATGATAAAACAACTAAGAGTATCATAATACCCTGCTGTTTGCTGACTCATACATGTCTCCCTCAACTTTGCGTGCATAAGCCACTAAGTTCTCCATTCGCCTGTCCTTCAGAGCTGCAGGGTCTGGGGTCGGGAATATGGCTTGTACTCTGCAGGATGAGAAGCTGAGTTTATCTGCTGAACAACAACATATTCTACAGACACACCTGCTTTTGTAGCAGACTTACAGTTTGTGCACCAGGTGGGAGCGCAGGCCCTGAGTCACGTGTTCATGCCAGGCCTTTCTTACCCCTGTAGCAGAGAGAGGGGTGGCAGCAGGGAGGTTTCCCATACCTTCTACCTCTGATCCATCTGGCAGTAGCTGCCTGCTGGACAGAAAAGGATTCTCTTTAGGCTCATTTTATGAAAGAAGCAGAATATGGACAGAGACCAAGAAAATGTAAGGGAGTAGAAATAATAAGGCTCACTTGTTGAGCGAAGAGGGGAGCGAGGAGTCGGAGAGCAAGCCCGTCTGGTCCGAGGAATGGCTACCCAGGCCTCCTGCCATCTGGTTCATCTGATTAGTGCCTGATATTAACACACATTAACAAAAGTTTACATACAAGCACAGCGACTGAACAGTTTGGTTAAAAACCAAACAAAAAATTGCAGCTAAACGCTTTTTGGTTTCATACCGAGAGGGTTCATATTTCGTAGCTGCTGGTGTGCCTGGGGGTTCTGCTGAGCCGGACCCTGACCCTGGACCTGAGCAGGGGAATGGTTCCCATACGGGAGGCCCAGGGCTGCGTAGGCCCTCTGCATAGAGCTGGGGTCGATGTGTGTGGGAGCGCTGTTGATGGCTGTGGAGCTCGGCTGGCCGGGTCCGACTGTACTGATGGCATTCTGCAGGCTGGCTCCGGGAGAGCTCAACATGGCTGGAGAGAGAGATTAACACACCCACTGTTTGATAAAACTGAATAAAGGTAATTATTATGAGGTTATTAAGTACATAAACAAACTTTGCAACTTGTAATTTAAATTATTTATATCAAAAATGCTTGTAAAGTATTAGTATCACAAACGTAAATCAGTCAAAAAGTGAACAAAACCTAAAAATGATTAAAAAAAAGAAAGAGAAAATGTGAGATAGAAAACTTTGCATCTGTGCTTTTTTTTTTTTGCTCTTACTTATTAAAACTTCAAAAATAATGTTGCTGAATGGTTAATGTCATTCTGAATCAGAGGGGAAGACAATAACCAAAAGTTAAACATAATCCAGATAAAATATAAAAGCATATAAAAGCCATCTCAGGCTTTTGCATGTTTTTAATTATTGAAACGTACATAATAATGGATGTAAATGAGTTATTCTGTGGTAAAAAGAAATAAAAAAAAAAACGTAAATTGAATTATGAAAATTTTGCATCTTTTTGGCTTGGTTTGTAATTTAAAAAATAATAATGCTAGCAAATTATTAATTTCCACATATTAAATCTATACTTTTGTTAAATGAACACATAATAAAGAACATAAAAATTAAGAAGTTAAAAGACCAATAAGTAACAAAACATTTGGCATTGATTGTTTTTTTTTGTCTGCTCTTAATTATTCAAAAATCCCAAGCAAGCAAATGGTTAAAATCCCAATATTACTTATTTAGTGGAAAAAGTATAATAACAAAATGACTAAGTTAAACTAAAATGAAGAAAATAGAAAAAAATTGCATCTTTTTCTTGTATCTTCTCTTGCATCACAAATGTCACTAATCATGTTTTATTTCAATAATAATCCAAGTAAAAAATGTAAAAATGAAAAAAGTTAGAAAGATATAACGCTTCACAAGGAAACTTTTTCACCTTTTGACTACTTTAGTCATGAAAATGATTTTCGTAAATGAATAATAACATTTAAGAATGTATTTAAACATAAAAAAAAATAAAAAAAAACAACAGAAAATGGCAGCTGAAGAAGGTCACATGTAAAACTGGTGCAGCTCCCTACTGTGTTGATTGCTGACAGTGAGCATGCTGCCTCTGTGGGGGATTTAAACCTGTCATAGTGGCTTTTAACCAATTAGAAAGCATGCTGTCCTGAGACCCTGCCCCCCGCTAATAGCAGAGCCTCCAAGCCCCTCCCTGGGTGTCACATTACAGGCCCTCCCTTTCTAGAGGAATCCTCTCACCGTTGGAGCTCGGAGCTAGCAAGCCAGCACAGCCGTGCAGCAGGAAAACTCTGCCTGCAGGTGGCACAACTTCATGATACACTCACTTCCTTGAGGCTCGCTGCAGTTTGTTGAGCGCTTCTTAAAATGTTTTAATAAAAGCAATAGAGCAAACGTTCCTGGAGTTACTTACGCTGCTGATTTCTCTTGTCACTTGCATTCTTTAAAGGCAAGCAGACCGGGCAGTCGTGCCGCGTACAGTTCTTCCAGTGAGAGATGATCTGTCTGGATGATGCACAGTGAGCCACTGAAGAAAAAATGAAAGCAAACAGTAACTCTCAGGGAGAAGAATTAACAAGTAAACACTCAAATCAGCCAGGATTAAAAAAAAAAGAAAAGAAATGAGCAATTCAAAATCAATTACTCAACATGTTGTCAAACCATGAATGTACCTTTTAATTTATTTAAACAACAGGAACAGCATAAACATTAAAGTTCAAAGTTCACAGACCCTGGGTGTCTGATGGGGACCAGTGTAAACATATTAAATGTAAAACAACCGTCCTTCCAGCAGTTTGAAATGATTATATTTATGTTTGCTGATATTGTCAGTCACTAGGGTTCAGCCAGTCAGCTGAGGTAACCGGCTCCACTAAAGCAATAAAACACGGACACGCAGACGTTTTGCTATATACTCTGGGAAGCGGGGTAACTGCCTGGAAATCACACTCAACAGGCATCAAATAACCCTCCTCCAACATCTGTGCTCAAAGCACTTTACACACAAAATAACTGCTTTCTGTATCTTTTCACGTAAAAAGCAAGATACGCATAGCAGCCGTTTTATTAGGCAAGTGTACCGCTGTAATCACTTGTTAGAGCAAAAAGTCAATCTACGGTAGCGCCTCTGTTCATTTAAGCATCTGGACGTGGTGAAGAAGATGGAGATAACTAGCTTAAGTTCAAAGAGAGCATCAGAATAGAGAAGGGTGTTAGTGACAGAGAAGCTGGTCTAGATATATGATTTTAAGGCTGAAGCGCCTCTCTGATTTATACAGCATGATTTTACAAATCATTCAATGAAAAGCAAGTATGTGAGTGAGAGGAGAGAGGGCAGATGTAGAAAACCATCTACACATCAGGTTGAATAGCTACACCAGATCCTGCCAGCTAACAACAAAGAACTGTGGCTACAGTTCAACTGGACAATAGTGCAGGAAAAAATATTTGCTTTGACACACTTTGGGCCCTTTTCCATCATTTAAAAGTGATCATCAGCAGGATATCATCAGCAGTATTACTGCCATTTATAACCAGACTGTCAGACCTCTGATGGCTACTTCCGTCTGGGATTGTCAAAATATCCAAGATTTCAACAAAATCAATACCAAAAAAATTATTTATTCAAATGTACTCATCTGCGTTAAAATCTATGCAGACTGATTCATTTATAATTGCTAGACTTCTTCTGGCAGCAGAGCTGTAATAGCAGACACTGAGCTTCTCCCTGCCCTGCAGCCACTTACCGGGCCCAAAACAATGAGCCGCTTCTGAAAGACTTCAAAATTTTTAAAGAAGTTTTCACTGTATTGAAAATGGCATCAAGTATTGAGAATTTTTCTTAGTACTAGTATCAGGTTTGAAATGTGTGTACTGTAACAGCCTTTCCCTAAGGAGGAACCCAGCCACCCAGCAGAGGAGGCTCATTTCAGGCATTAGTTTGAATATGACCAAACTAAAATGTACCAGTAAATTACGAGCTTCGCTATTTGGCTCAAAACTGAAGTACAAAACTGTTTACAGCAGACAAGATAAGAAATGAGCAGAAGCTAAAGTTTTACATCTCAACCAGCCCCGAACACCAACTGGCCATTCAAAAAATCAAAAAGAAAATCCAATCAGTGAACACACCTTAATACAACGCTCTTTGGTGTAGATGCTGTTACTTAGAAAAGAAAGCTCAAGATGTCTATTTTTAGTGTCAGAGAGGTGTTATAAGGATGTCAAAGATATGTTAAAAAACCTTCTTAAAAAGAAACTACGTTCTTCAAGATGAATAGCTGTTCAGTGATTCATTTTGGCGGGGAGAGAACAAGACTTTAGCAGATAACAGGAAGGCTAAATGTAGTAAGGTTTTTGTTTTCTCCATCTGAGCTTTCAACCTCGGTTTGTTTTGAAGAATGCTTGACTGAGAAATCAACATTCGACATTCTCAAGGGAAAACACACAGATGGCACTGATTTAGTAATGCTATCCATGCTAATCGCTCACACCTAACAACTCTAGTTTTTGGATTTTTTTTTTAATATTAGTAAATGTTTATTATTGTAATTTTTTACTCACCCTGGCAGGACTTGCCAGCCTGGCAGTGAGTCATGTGGTTGAGTACGTTCTTCATGGTGCGGCAGTGAGGCAGTGTACAGGCCCTCACTTCTCCGTTGGCCTGTTCCCGCCGTTGGCACTTGTGCGCGTGGAGCAGCAGGACCAGCTGCTGCTGAATGAGTTTTCGTTTCTCGGGGTCGGCAGTCGGCCCTCCAGATACGCCACCGGCCCCCGGGACCATGCCCATCGATGCTACCTGCTGCTGCATCTGGGCCTGCAAGGGCGTACAGACACATATGGTTATTATATTACTCCATTGTCAAATGTTGCTCATTTTAAACTTTAAAAGTGTGTAAAAAGAAAATGATGTGCATAGTAAAACGCAAGAATTAAAACTTGAGGTTTGGCATTAGCACTTTAACGAGAGAAGCAGTTAAAAAAAAAAAATCAACACAAAAAGCATAGAAATTGAAGAGACATCTAAGGAGCCAATGCAACTAGCAGCAACAAAAATAAACTGCAAGTCTAATGTCTCATTAAAGTAGCAGTGTTCATCCATAGAAATTGAGGAAATGACCTGTAATCCTAGAAAAGATCAGAATTAAAAATCACCAAATTTTCTGTTTTCTTCATATTTAAATGGCTCTCAGTTAAACTGGTGGTATGAAATGAATCAATAAAGTAAACAATTGAAGTTTTAACACCCCGATTTTTACTACAGCTGTATGCAGACGTTGTGAAGTTTAAACTGTCGAGCAAAAAGAGGATTACCACTTAGCCACACTTTAATGAATTAAGTGGTCATTTTAGTTTAAGTTTCGTTCAATCAGTTTCTCAAAACCAGCAGAGCTGAATAAATCCTGCATTTTGTTTTGGGAATTAATAAAACCAACATTAAATTGTAATTTTTTTTTCTACAGCATTGAAGGATAACTTCAGAAACGCAAATCAGACAACAGGCAGCAGGTCATGCAGGGGCTAAAACACTCACCATGTTTGGCACATTCCCAGCTCCCTTTAAGTCAGCAGGGAATGGGGGCAGGTTGTTAGAAAGCGCCGACTTGTTCTGGAGTTGTTGGGCGTTGACCCCCGCTGTCCCCATCTGCTGCACCCCGGCCTGGCCATACTGCTGGCCGAACGGAGCTCCTGACATCACCATCTACAGAGAGCAAAACAGGACAATGGCTGGTCACAGGCTGAGTCTCAGCATATCGCAGTTTCTCCGTTCCTGCCCAAACATCCGATTGGTTAAAATCGGGGAGCTTGGCTGGCTTTCTCTCACAACAAAATAGCACTCCTTAAAAAAAAATAAAAAAAAGATTTTAGGATGGTTAAATTTACCCAAACTGCCAAATTTGGGCCATGTGCAACTAAGTGGAAGTAAGCTAAATCTATAGTTCACATTTCTGAACTCTGATATTCTTTTAGTTTTCACCTATGTCATTGTCTAGTAAGAAACATACGCAATTGTGCAATTAAATGATGGAAACTTAAGGGGAGTTGGGATTTGTACTGATAGAAGTGAATCCAATCTCCCGACATCATTTCAAAAGAGCAGCTGTGGTAATATTATCTACCAAAAACAACTGTTACATACCAATCATATTAAGGATAAGGTGTTATTTGTCTATTTTTGTGTTTTTCACCAATAACCCATAATGCAGGTGGCTCACTAGTGAATAATTATTTCAACTTACTAAAACCTGAATAAATTCTCTTTAGCTATGGTTGCATGTTATTAGGAAAATGTAACATTTAGATAATTTCATTTAGAGTACAATGATGATGCTGACTACAATTAACCCACACTGACTTGTCTTGGGTCCCGTCCACACAGGAATGCTTTTTCCTAACAGGTAGTCGGATTCAAAAATACCCATGTCAACTTTTAACCCCCCTGTAGCGCGATGAAACATATACATAAAGTCTCAACACAATGTTAGAAGTAAATACAACAAGAAAACAAGAATGCCAAAGGTGCAGAGCATCCCATCAAAAATACTTTCGAGCATTTCTCCTACCATCACCCCAAAAAGATCAAGGTTCAAAGTTATAACTTATATCTAAAATATGTAGGGCTGTCATAAACGAATATTTTAGTAATCGAGTAATCTATCGATTATTCTTATGATTAATCGGGTAATCGGATAAAAAAAAGATTAAATAAAACATTGGTAAATCTAATATAACAGCAGTGTTACTATCGCATATCAACATCAGTCCAATTTTTCACATTTGAGCTTCTCTAACAGTTACTTTTCTGTAGTTTAGTAAATTAACCAGTAACAATAATAGCTCACTTTGTTAACTTGAAGAAAAGTTATACAAAAATCTGAAATTAATTCAATATAATAATAAAGAGGCAGGCTCACAAATAGCCTATCTATTTGTGAGCAGGCTATTATGAAAAAATGTCTATACTCCAG